>CM045452.1:27324398-27461898 GCA_024666655.1 Dascyllus trimaculatus
GATACGAGACATAAGCTGCCATCGCCTTTGACTGCACTAATTTGTCGACTCAGATGAATGGAGGTAGCTCGCATTGCTCGGTATTTATGTGGGATCGATTAACAGCGATGTCAGGGGTGAAAAAGGAGAGTTTTCAATGTCACTTCTGAAGACGACACAACACTTTTACGCCCACGATGCTCAGAACGAGTGAAAAATCGAGTTAGCTGCGCATGAGAGACAAGGTGTACAGTCACTTTGGGAGGCTGAGGTCAGTAAAAGTATGTGGAGGATTTAAAGCGCTGTTTTTAATAACAGCAGTGGCAGATCACAGACTGTGCAGCCATCTGCTTTGGTAGCATCACTGCTGCTGTCTGAAAACACTCTCCTCTGTTTTTTTTTCTTCTGCATAACAACATGACAGAAAAGAAAACCTCATCCCTCTGACCGCAGCAACCTTTCACTTGAAAACAGTGCTGTTGATTTTTATTCTCGTCACCATGGTTATGTTCTTAGCATCCTGGAGACTAAAAATAGTGCAGCCTGGCTTTGTGCATGTGGATTTGCTGCTACTGCTAATGAGGATTGTTTAATCATTTGAGGAAAATGATGCAGGTTAATAGTATTATATCATGTACTAATGAAATGCATGGTTTCATGGATTTACAGCAATAAGTGTTATTAATATTTCACTCAAGTCAAGACGCCGCTTCTGTTCTGCATCTCCAGGCCTGGTGCTGTGGGACTTTCTTTTTTCTGTGAAGTTATGCGTCTTAAAATAAAGCATCGTACATCAGGAGTGTCAGTGCCGATTTACCATCTTGCTCCTCAACCATTTGAACAGTGTGCAATGATCTCAGGGTCTCCCAGCCGTCTTGACGTATCACGAGGCATCAGATGTGAATAGTAACAAGGCCTCCGCTGGTTTCCTGCAGAGACATTTGTGTATGCATGAATGTGTCTGCGGAGAGAGAGAGAGAGGGAGATAATTAACTGTAAAGCAGGGTGTGATTAATGCGCTCCTAGGTATGGGAAGAGGACACACACACACACACTCAGCGATAAGAGAGGAACTGTGCTGCAATCCCAGGTATAATCCTGAAAAGTGAGCAGTGTGCAAACGGAAGGGTGGGTGGGGGGTGGGGCGCTACAATGGGATGCTGTCATCGCCATAGCAACGCCCCTATTTAGTTGTGCCCCCTTTTTTCCTAAGTATATCTGACCAAATATACATATATATCCATATACAAATGTCAGTGATAATTGGCTGAGATGATGCTCAGGATGTCTACACTGTAAATTTACAACGTGAGTCAGTCTGTGGGTTTTAGAGAATCCATCATTCAATGTCACCAAAACACACCATTTGAAGTGTGTGCTTTCTACAACATAAGCTTCCGTATACAAGAGAAAGATGATTTCTGTTTGTTTGTTTGTTTGGCAAATATTTTCCTCCTTGCATTCAGAATCACTCATATTACAGGCAGCTTAGAAATGAATGTCCTACAGACTCATTTTCTATTTATGGAAATGTAATTGTCCTTGCACAGCTGTTTGCTCTCTGTTGGCGCCATCTAGTGGATAAAGAGCATATTTCAGCCACTTTCAGCATGTGGCTACACTTTTTATTGAATAAACTAAACGGTGAGGTGAGTAAAACAGCACAAATGTGTATAATCTGATTAATGGATATTGATTAATTAAATGTGCAGCCTATGTGTTGGCTGCTTTGCATTTACTGACTTACTTTACTAACTTATAGACTGGAATCAATCAATAAATCAATCACTTTGACTCCTGTAGTCAATAACAGGGGAAACTATATTTGTACAACACTTATTAAAAACAAGCTTACATTGTGTTTATATAGATTAACACAAAAATAAACAATGAAAGAAAGAAATACAGAGAGAGAAGGATATTTGAAGCTAATAAAAAATTACTCGTATTTCTAAACTATGGCAACTATTATTATTTACAGGAATAAATCTTCATAAATCAAGAAAAAGAAGTTTCTCACTGCATCATAGAAGAATGCTTATTGAGGCGACTTTTCTATCAGTGCTGGATTATTGTCATCTCATTTTATGCATGCATCGGCTGTGACTCACACGCTTGATTAATCTGCATTCAGATGTATTTCTGGTGATAATAACAATAGTCATCACTTTGAACTGTTTGCTGATGTTAGCTTCTGTTCCTGCAAGGCACAGAAGGGGGGGCTAACATCCCAACACTGGGCTTTGATTAGTTTGTAAGGCCCTTACTGGATTTTACTCCCTTCCAGCATGTCATTGCTGCCTTTAAGTGCTCAGAAGACTGTTTTTTCAGAGCACTTAAAAATCCTGTGCACCTACAGCTTGATATAACCTGCAGAACAATCTGAAGCTTCATTCATTTTTATCCTAAGGGCAGTTCAGGTTTTAGTTAATTCATTTGTTCTTAAATGTTTAATGAATGTTTTCATTATTTTACAAGCCTTTGCTCTTTGATATTTAATTGTTATTCAAGTTTCTCGTTTGTGTGCCTACATCTTTTATTGTGAAATTTTATTGTATGTGAAGCTTCCATCCCTAAATGTACTTAAAGTTTAAATAAACCTTGAGTAAATGAATGAATGAAAAATAATATACCTGTGACTTTTATCTAATAAAGTTCAGTTTATCAGGTTTCTGCAGAGCTTCATGAGCTGATCATTTGAATCAGGTGTGTTGGAAGAGGGAAACATCTAAAACATGGTGGATAGTGGCCCTCAAGGACCAGGATTGGACACCCCTGCTTTAGGCACTATAAATTAGTTAGGGAGAACACTGACTCCCAAAACCTTGAATTAGATCCACTCTAAAAATCAAGAAACACTAAATGCATTTGACAGCTGTAGACACAGTGACTTTAAGAACCTTTCTATGTGAACTGCATAAGTAAAAAGAATTTGCAGCTTTTCTAGGTTTTCTATTTTAATACATTTAAACGACACAGCAAGCTTAGCATTTTCTGCAATGGATTAGAGGAGCACAACTTCCACCTCCCATCCTCACCACTTTCTACAGAGGCACTACAGAGAACGTTCTGAGCAGCTTCATCTCTCTCTGGTTTGAAGCCTGCAAAGCCTCAGACTGGAACTCACAGAGCAGTGAGGACAACAGAGAAAATCATTGGGACCTCATTTCCATCCATTGAGGACAGTGCACACAAATGCTGCTTGACCAAGACCGCCAGCATCATTTCTGAATCCACACCCACCACCCTTATCATGGACTGTTCATGATGCCCTCTGGCACGAGGTTCTACAGCGTAGCAGGAGAACTACCAGGTTCTGCAACAGCGGCTTCCCCCAAGCAATTGGAATGCTGAACTACAAAAGTCTTACTCTCAAAGTCTGTATCGCACTGATTATGTGCAATATATACAATGCAATGCACAAGATTTAATTATGTGCAATATACAACATGCATTGTAATGTTTTATCCAATGTGCAGTACACTTTAACAGGTTCTCTGTACTATCTTTTGTATTTATGTATATATTATTTATCTGTTTAACTGTTTACCACTGGTCAACGCTTGCACATATTATTTTATTGCTTGTAATTTCACTGATTTTTACATTTTTAAAATTATTTTTATGTGTTTATTTATTTATTTTTTTTTTTAACTTATAACCAGGACTAGAGTGCTAGTTTCGTGCCACCTCATGTGAATGCCTTCCTGGTATGTCAATGAAGAACCTTGAATCCTATACACAAATAATATGTATGTATCTGCAAATGTGCATATATATATATAAATATAAAAATATATTTAATTTTTTATTGTCTTTATTTTATTTTGTGTCTATTTCATTATTTTTTATGTTTTATAGACCAAGTATGATTAATTGATTCATTGAGAAAATAATCTGCATTTAATTGATAATGAATGAAAACAATACTCAGTGGCAGCTCTGATTTCGTGTCACTGAAAAACTCCATTAGTAATTTAAGGAACCACATAAAATAGGTGAAGAACCATGAATTAAATAAGAAGGTTCTTCATTACTGATGGTGCTTTTAAAAACAAGAAAAAACACTATTTTCTGAGAGTCGTTGGATGTTTTCATCGTGGCTAGTAGAGAAGCTGGGAGCCACTGGGGTGTGACCTGTAGGTGGCGGTGTTGTGCAAACAACATGACAGCAGCTACAGTAGCAAACCAACGAAGAAGAAAGAGGAGGAAGGAGGGGTTGAAGCGATAAATTGAAAACAGAAATGGCGGGTTGTGAAAGCTGCTCTCTGCACACTGAAAATACAACGACTGGCCAGCTGTTAATGTTCCAAACGGTTGGACTGATTTTTAAAAACATCGAGGGCGTCGCGAAGCATTAAATTAGCATGTAGCTGAAACATGCTAACCAGAGTTACAGCTGTGTTTAGCAGCAGGAATGCCTTCTAACGTTAGCTAGCTGAAGTATCGACTGTTTTTTTTATTGCCAACAGTGAATTGACTTATCGCCGATATTTTTGCTAATAGTTTAGAATATACGACCTTTCCGCAGTGCGACAGTTTGTTAGTCGAAATAACTTTGAGATGAGCAGCTGCTAAACATCTGGCGACGAACCTGTGAAAGCTTTTAACCTTCCCTTCTCCTGTAAACGATGTCCGTCAATGGGAAAGTCATCCTGCACACCCCGCTGGCTGTGGACTTCTGGTATGTTCGGAAATGTCCAGGCACCCGGCTCTTCTTCCTGTCCCACATGCACAGCGACCACACGATGGGTCTGACCTCCACCTGGAGCAACAGGCCCATCTACTGCTCCCCGACCACCGCCACCCTCCTCAGACTCAAGCTGCAGGTGACTGAAGCTCAGAGGAAACACATGCACGTTTGAAACATACTCGTCCACTGTGCATCACACTCTGTATTTAACAAGTGGACTGTCTTCTTCACCCAGGAAAGTCCACTCAGTGTAAAATAAGATCAGCCTTTATCAATCCCACAGTGGGGAAATTTGCAGTGTTACAGGGGATATAGAAAGTCACAATAGTGATACAGAATAATGCAAACGTGTAGGGAGCATCAGTAGAAAATAGAAATATACCAAAAATATGCATAAATACTTTTGATATATTACAGATTCTTTCATTTTTGGAAATTCAGAGATTATATTGCACATATCTTTGTAAAAAAAACATTGGTAATGCACAGATTCTTCCAAGGAGTAGAGTAGAAATACTGATATTGCACAGATTTAATCTGTATTTCACAGACTATTATGTAGTACTGTAAACAAGGAACTGTTGTTGATGTGGATTGCTCCAAGTACACCGCACACTGGGGAAAAAACAACTTTCACACGTGTTACAATATCAATACACTGTGTAAATTATGAATATTTTGCTCTCAGGTATATTTTAGTTTATTTTTTATTTTTATACTACATTCCTTAAATGTTTGCACTGTCTTTGCTGCCATAACAGTGGATATTTCCCCACTGATTAAAGGTTATCTTATCTTATGAGCTGCAAGCACATAACTACATCTGTAACTTAACAGGCAATTAATGAGGCACATCTCAAATTATCTTAAATTCCTTTCCTCAACTCATCGCCTAATCTCCTCGACTATTCTCCTCCTACCTGAAGTGCAAGCAGAGGAGGCAGGGAAGAGACACGAGAGGCTCATCTCATTTCAGAAAATTTAGCTTTCTTGTCTCCTTTGTCCTCCTGCCTGTGTCCCAGAAATTGGTGTTGGTGCGCCATCACAAAAGACGTCTCAATTCCTAAAATGTATCTTGAGGAGAATGGGTCTTCCATGGCATAAAAGAGACATGACACACACCTGGAACACACAAACTATACTGTGAGCAGGGCTGACAAATGTGTGTTTATTTTATTCATCACTCAGTCACAATATTTGTCTTTTTTGCGTAGTACTTTTTGTGTGCCATGATGTTTTTATACTCAACCGCACATGTTATACCATGTTGTAAATTGAACTATAAGTAAATATGTACTGTAGCTTATCATTAACACTAGAACAAAACAATGGACAGATGGTGCTGCTGTGCCACACGTCAGATTTAATTGATGTCTCTTTAAATGGATGCATCTGAGGTAAAGATGTCTCATTTTAGTAAATACCTGTTGTCTTGAGCCCTGTCCCTTCCTCACCTGCACTACTCACATCTCTGTTAATGTGATTAAGACTCAAGGAAAGGAGTAGAGAAAAGGAATCGAGGATATAGAATTAGTGAAATGAGATGAGCCTGAGGAGAGACGGAAAAAAGAGAAATCCTTGAATATGTTGTGTAGCAAAGCTGCATTATCTGTCCATCGGTTTTTGGTTTTTTTTTACAGCCTACCAGCATGTTTTGGGGTCAATGTCAGATGAGCTTATAGTATATATCTACTTTTAATTCAATAAATAATGTGGCATAATGTGACTAGAATGTACGGATGCAGTGTAGTATAAAGAGGCGTGACTCACACAAGAATACGATACAAATAATGAGTGGCATGATACTATGATCGATTGTACATACATTTGTCAGTCACACATCTTTTATATCACGTGTGTAGAAAAGACTTTACTGTTACATCAATGATACACTTACACATCCTTGCTCATAGCTCCTTCAGCAAACCTCTGCATTTTAGGAGTTTCAACATCCTTCACGATGGCACACCAAGATGGATTCCTGGGTCAAGGGCAGGAGGACAGATGGGATGAGGAAGGCTCAATATCATGAAATGAGATGTGCCTTAAAATTTTTTACAGCAGGCATTTGACTTAGCACAGCTGGGAGAGGCACATATGGAATTTATGATGGCTCGGTTCTATTAAGTGTCCCAGTGAGGCATGAAAGTGAAATGGCAAACACAAGAGCAGAACCTTCCCTGAGTGGAATGCAGCTCTCCTTAAATACCTGTGCTTTTCCTACTATGCCACGTTAACATATATGCTTTGAAAAAGGCCGTATCATATCTGCTTCACTTGATTCTGCTCGTCATTTAATTTTTCACCCTGTTGACCAAATTCAAGAAAATAGTTGTGCAAGATTCTGAACTAAACTAGTCTTCTGTCGCCTCGTCAACTGAGGCCCTTTTCACTTAGGACATTTTAACATTTCAGTGCAAGAAAGGTGCTGTTGTAAATGCTAAAATTCATAATGATGCCAAACCTTTATTTTGCTGCTTCAGTTTCATCACACTGCCAAGATCTCCAGGGGATCCATAAACACTCACAGTCATTGTTTAAGGTATTAGTAACACTTGTGCAGGATGTGGTATCACAAGTCAGAATGTATGCTGTAAAAAAGACCTGTAGCTGGAACCTACAGACATTTATTTTAAAGACTGGTCAGGATTACACATTTTTATTTGATAAATTAATATTTAATATGAGATGCGTGAGTGTAAAACACAATAATAAACATATAAGGTGATGCTCAAGAGACCTATTAGAAAGCAATTTCTGTTCTGAATATTCAGGAAATAAGTGTAACGTACACAAAGGTGACTAAATTACAAAAAAGAAATGAAATACCTTAATGTATAATGGCGCTGCTGTCCATCAGGACAGTTCTGATGCTTCTTAGTATAGATTCTTGATGACTTCCAAACTCCAGCAGTCCTCCTTAGGTATTCAGCTGGGTTTTGATGTGACTGTGAAGGCCACAGCATAAGATAACATAATTCTATCTGTGTCTGCATTTGGGGCTCTGGTGTTTTCTATTCATTTATTTCAGGCTGTCCTTGAATTTGTCACTCACCTGTTGCTTCGATAAATAA
Organism: Dascyllus trimaculatus; assembly: GCA_024666655.1. Classification (NCBI taxonomy): domain Eukaryota; kingdom Metazoa; phylum Chordata; class Actinopteri; family Pomacentridae; genus Dascyllus; species Dascyllus trimaculatus. The sequence goes on from CM045452.1 coordinate 27,332,145, forward strand.
CAGGACTTACACTCGTGGGATATATCTCTAGATTTATTTAATGTTGACAGACTGTGTGGCAGTTTTTTTTGTGTGTAACATTGAATGTATTTCAGAGAAAACTCGAGGTTACTGGAGCTGGAGTGGATATATTGCAGCACTAAAATTTTTTTTGTGTTATTCTCTACTGATCATTTCTGTTTCTGCTCAGGTGAAAGAACAGTGGATTCATCCTCTGGAGCTCGGGGAGCCATACCTGCTCCCACTGGACGACATCGGCAAGGAGAGGCTCACGGTCACGCTGATAGATGCCAACCACTGCCCAGGGGCTGTCATGTTTCTCTTCGAAGGCTACTTTGGCTCTATCCTGTACACTGGTCAGTTTCTCTTATGCTTCTCAGATGTATGAGACACTGTCTTGAGCTGTGTTTTGTTTTATTTGCTGCCCTTTTTCATATTTGTGTTGCTTTTGAACAGCATATGATGCAGTACTGAATGGAGGATCATGGAAATTAACATTCAGCATTGATACGTTGTTAATTGCAGGTGACTTTAGATACACTCCTTCGATGCTGCGTGAGCCATGCTTGAGGACCAACACCACTATAGACGTCCTGTACCTGGACAACACCAACTGTGACCCCAACCGAACTCTGCCGACCAGACAGCGAGCCACTCAACAGATCAAAGAGATCATCCGCAGGCACCCCAACCACACTGTTGTCATAGGTGAGTTCATGTAGTCTTTTTGAAACGTAGGTATTACACATGAGAAGCTAGGTTTCTTTAAATGAGAAATTCTCTGTTTATCAGGTAAGTGTGTGACGGGTAGTTTGTGATTTATTGTGTCTGAATGCGCCATTTTTGACACTACTTTGTAAATGCTCAACTGTATAGTAATACGGCCAGGTACAGAATTACTTTCAGTGCAATTCAGTTTTATTTATATAGGGACAAATCCAAACATGTGTCCTCTCAGGTCACTTTACATAGTGAGGTCCAGACCTTCATGGTTGTTCATATGATGGCTGGGCCCATCTCAGGTATCCTCTACCTTTAACCCATTAGGTGCAGACTTCTAAAGATATTTAGCATCCAGTATCTGGTACATATGAGGAGTTTGTGTTGTGTGTGTAAAAAAAAAAATTGCTAACTTAATGTAGCATCTCCTCAGCCAAAAATATATCATTATTCCCTAGGTCTGGGATGAGGCTGAACTTTAGTGGCTGAACTACAAAGTCATCAGATTTTTTTTTGAAAACTAAAACATACCCAGCTAATAACAACCTCATGCTACTTTACACAGTGTTTCAAATGACTCAAATGACTGTGAAACATGTGACAGTAGTGAACTCCTGTCTGCTCTGCAGCAAGTTTAAGCTCATTATTTAGCTCTCCCGCTAGCGGCTGCACCATATTGATTCACAGTCGGAGCTATCATAGCATCATTTTCCGGCACTGCTGGCAGCTGTTTTCAAGGAAAAGCCCCTAAAATCCACTGTCCTCTCCATGCTTTGCAGCAAACAGCAGACTGGTGCGGTTAGGAACTAAGCTGGGCACATAATGGTGCATTTAGTGGAGACTCAGTTATTTCTGTGAAGAGTTGATACAGAACTACAACCGCTAGAAGATAGTGAACTTACATGTACAAGGTTTGTGTGCATGTCAGCTCTGCCACCATTGGTGTGTGTGTGTGTGTGTGTGAATGGGTGAATGAGAAACATATTATAAAGTGCTTTGTAGAGCTTAGTGTAGGTTAAACCAGTCCATGATGTTCCTCCTTAACTGCTGGAAGTTGTTTGTTCACAACTTGACACTATCACCTTACAAAGTGATATGTCAGTGTTGTACTCACAGCTTGTCTCTTCTGCCCTTACATGGGGCTGCAAACAAGACGATTATTTTGGTTGTCGAATAATCTGTTGATCGTTTTCTTGATAAATCAACTAGTGGTTTGGTTTGTAAAAATGTCAGGCAATAGTGAAAATGTGAGTGTTTCCCAAAGCCAAGACTACATTGTTTTTTCCACAACCCAAAGTTATTCAGTTTACTTTCATAGAGGAGTAAAGAAGCCTGAGAATATTCCAATTTAAGATGCTGCAATCAGAGAATTGTGACTTTTCTTTCTTAAAGTAATACTCAAACCGATTATTAAAATAGTTGGAGAATAATTTAATAGTTGATTATTCAGCTCAACCCCTGTAATGTTTAATCAGAAACTCTTATGCAGGTTTAATCTTTAATTTCTTGTTGATGCTCAGTGCACTAAGCAGACACCCAGACCCTCATTCTGTCTTGTAGGTCTGTATACACTCGGTAAGGAGGCCCTACTGTTGGAGCTGGCGATGGAGTTTAAAACCTGGGTTGAAGTGAGCTTTGAGAGGATGGAGACCCTTAAAGCTCTGGAGCTGCCTGACGTCTTCACCACTGAGACAGGGGCCGGTCGTATCCGAGTCGTGGATCAGTCAGAGATTTGTTCAGCCTCTTTGAACCAGTGGAACAAAGAGCAGCCCACGTTGGCCATCTTGCCCACCAGCAGGCCGTTGGTCTCCTTTCACCCCAACGTCCACGTCGTGCCCTATTCAGACCACTCCTCCTACCAAGAGCTGGAGGATTTCGTCTCTGCGCTCAAGCCTACCTCCCTTATACCCATTGTAGGAAAGTGTGCTCCTGGGAGTCTCTCTGCCTTACTGCCGAGTAAAAAGCGCCATGAAATCCTGGTACCCGAGTCAGTCCGACACTACATGTTGAGACAGCCTGAGAGGCAGCTCAGCTCATCGGCATGCACGAGTCTTCAACAGAGACACTCCCGACCTCTTGTTCCCAAAGGTGTGATATTTGAGTCTCCTGAAAGGGGATCTAGCAGGTCATGTGACGAAGCCTGGGAGGCAGAATTCCTGGAGCAAGATGGATCTGATGAAGAAATAGAAACAGAAAGTAGTGAAAAGGACTCTGACTGCATCCTTGTGGACCTGAGCACACACTTCAGCCCTGACAAAAACAGAAGGAGGTCTGGAGACATGTGGAACCTCAATATTGTCCAGACAGTCTCTGAAGAAATGGTGACGGCAGAGTTTCTACCACTCGGTTCATACACACCGAGCAGCTTTGCTCCAGTGGAGATTCTAGCCAACGCCAGGGCTTACATGAAGCCTGTCGGAACCACAGAAAGGCCTTTTAAAACTAACGCCAAAATAATCAGCTATCAGCATAACAGACATGGAAATGTTCAGAGCAGCCACACGTCGTCAGATGGGGATAGCATGAGTCAGCACAGCGAGATCGATCAGAATGACAGCGTGACATTATTCCAGAACGTCCCCGATCATGATTCAAGCGCTTCATCCAGCTCCTCGGTTGTGCTGCAGCATGACTACGTAGAGGAGCTTGAAAACAGACTGTTAAAGAATCTGCCCTTCTCAGAGGAGGACATTAAGGCTCATGGTCTCCTGCAGACCGGCTTTGTGTAACACTTACCCTTCTCACCTTTGTACGATTGAAACACTGTCAGATTGATGATGTCATTTGACGAGTTTCTCCTTCTCTTAAAGGCCTTGTTGTGTTTCTATGTGTTAACATAATGCACTTTAAATAATTATTATTAATAAATAATGCTTTCATAAGTACTTTTTTTTAAAAATATGTTTTGTGGTGCTGCTATTCTTTTTATTGGTGGCACAGACTTTAAAGAGGGTTGCGATCAGAAGGTCTTTGGACTGGAACAGTTCATGTGACTGACTAACCTTTGCCCTTACTGTTGCCTCCTGGTGTGCATGACAAGGGCAGGAAATAGTTGTTTTTGAAAACTTTCATTTGTTGTGGAGGGAAAAGTAATTTGTATTTTTTTGGTTAAGATGAAGCACAGTTTTTGCTGTTCAGTAATTTGTTTGTAAAGCCACATTTAGAGTGTTTTTCCACTGTTCTGTGTTTGCCTGCTTTGACCGCACCGAACAACAAAGACACTTTCCACTGCTGGTTGGTAGGAGGATCGACCACAGCCAACTCTTGCTGCTTTTGTCCAGTGAACTGTGCCGGAGACTACAGAGTGTCTTAGTGGTCTTTGTACTTTTAGAGCTTCTCACTGAATCTTATGTGGTTTAGATTTGGGTTTTACTTGTGTCCTTGTTTGTGCGTATGAGCCTTAATTTACTGGTTACGGATGGTTTTCAGCTGCGCCAGAGCTGTGTTGAGTTACAGCCTGTGGATGTCGATGGCTCAGCTCAGCGTGGCTAACCTCCCCGCTGGAAAATCCCTAATTGTCACGATGTAGACGCGTGTGCTGATTACTGATTTTTGGCTTCACCACCATCCTGAAAAGCTTATTAATTGCCTGTCTTTCAGCTGTGATCACCTGAAAATCAGGGTCAGTAAATTCTTTGAGTCTAATTTTTGCAGCAAATTAAGTTCAAAGCCAAAAGTCTAGAGATCAGTTTTAGTTGAAAACTTAAAATGAGTGAAGGAAAAACTTTTAAAGAAGTCATGTTTTTGCCAAATTCCATATCAGCCTTTTTAATTTTAACTGTCACTTTAATGTGTTCACTGTGTAAGTAACGTCCTATTTTAGGGTAAAATTGTTGTAATGGATTTGAACCTATATTTAAATAGGAATATTAAAGATCGGTCCTGGTTTTGATATAATCTGAGCCAAGAGGTTGTTGCTACACTGGTGGTTGTGATTGCTTTTGTTTTTAACTCTGGTTGTTGTACAAAGTCAAATCCAAATCCAATGCTCGTCCTCTACTGAAGACAAATTAGTGTGAAACTCTGCTTGGGGAAAAAGTGTTTTTACCCCAACATTGACAATGCAAGTAGGTAAAAAAACATCTCTTTAATCTGAATTGAGAAACACTATTTTCTACTATACAATAATGCATGTTTTCTTTTGTTGTTGCTGCTGACGACCACCTTTGCCAACTGCAAAAAGAAGTAAAAGCTGCTACTATCAGTTTTACATGTTTAGCTTTAGAGGTCACAAAAACCAGCAGTGTGCAGTAAAGACTATGGCGATGATGAGTCTTTTCTTCAACACAATTGAGTTCAAAGTTTCCCCTGGTTTCAAATTTTATTCGAAAGTTTTATAAAGTCCCAGCAGCACAAATGTTATTGATTTTTATTTCAACACTCCTTTTGGTTTTGAAATTAATGCACTTTTATTTGAAATGTGAAAGCTCTGCTTCTAGGGGATGCCAGAGTTAGAAATGCTATGTCATAGCTGAAGTTGTTTTCTGAAAAATGTAAGGATCAGTTTTCATATGTAGGTGAAATCTGGTTTTGATTGATCAAAGTGAGCTGAATGTACACCGATCAGCCACAACATCATGACCACTGACAAGTGAAGTGAATAACATTGATCATATTGGTACTATGTGCTGTTCTGATGGAAAACCTTGGATTTTAACATCCATGTTGATGAGACTTAGACACCCAAATAAACATTGTCCCACAACAAACACACTCCCTCATGCTAATGGAAATCCCAAATGTTACTGGCCTACCCCTGCAGGAAAATGCACCCCACCACATGGAAACAACATCAAACCATCAGGAACATGTTGAGGAACATGACAATGGTCCAACATGTTGATTTGACTTCCAAACCTCCTACACTCCATTGTGATCAAGCATCAACAGGACGCAGTGGAACAAGTTTGATGGACAGAGGCCCCACTGCACAAGCCAGAGCACCCAAAGGATCCAGTGTCAACGTCCTGGTTCCAGACCCCATAGGACACCCTGAGAGGTCCTCTTGTCCAATGGTTTAGAGCATTGATATTAGGCAGGTGGTCATAATATTGTGGCTGATCGGTGTATATGTGGTTCAGCAAATTTTAGCAATATAACTCTCAGAAAATAGTGAAAAATCACCAGAAGGTCCTTGAGACTTGGGTGTTTTGGAAACACGATGTTAAGTTACTGTGTAGATTTTTATTCTTTGTGGTCATGGTGGTCATGATGATCCTGGGAGCTTCAGTAAAAAGCAGCTGGGCTTCTCTTTTAGGTTCGTTTCAACAGACAGAACTAAAGAAGCCTCTTGGATGAAACAGTTTCAAGAACCTAAAAGAGAAGTCCAGTAGATTTTTACTGAGGCTCCCAGGACTGTGTGAATTAACTTGCTTCAATCTGGAGGTCAGTTACCTGTTGAATGGTTTTCCCATTTATGGCTCTTCTCATTTCCTCTCAGTTCACTACAGGAAACTTGGTAGTGAGATCCTTGTAAACTTACCCTGACACACTGACTACCAGCAAAGTAATTTACAAGGATAAGAAGTTTTAGAGGTGATTTTTGCATTGAAATAAAAGACAATGACTAATCAACAGCACTAACTTTGGTGTCTTGTTGCTCTTCAAAAGAACAACAGACTGGTGGCCTTGTGATCTAAGACTAAACCCCTGAGACTTTTAAGTCCACTGGTCTGAATAGCTGCTGACCTTTCAGTGTGTGAAGCTTTCGCTTTCTCTCTATTATTTGTTGTGAACTCTACACATGGGAACTGTTGTTCAGTACATGTATAACAAAAAAATTTACCAGGGCCCCATTTATTGCCGCTTGCAGCTGTATCCCCAGGTGTTACCTGTTGGACTACAGTGCTCTATAACCTCTGTAGACCTGCAAACATTGTAAAGCATCTTTGCCTTTTAATTTAAAAAAAAAAACCAGACTTCTGGCTGTATTTTGTGCAAAAAATGCAACCTATATATTGTTTTTTGTGTGAATTCATTTTGACTACTACCAATAAACCTGTGTTATTGTGGTGAATTACTGCATACGTTGTTTAGCTTTGTGAGCATTGTTTGTTAGATAAAGGGAGCAGTTCATCTTAGACAGGTTAGTTTGTCGTGGAATAAACTGAAAGGAGACCTGTGCTGCAATACTTGTAAGTGTAAAATGCAAATTGAATACAGGCTTCTTGTGTGTGAATTTTTTCCTCAGTAAAACACTTTTATCTGCAAATGAAGGTTCTTTGTTGTCCCGTTTAGTGGATGTTTTAGACATCTCTAACTGGTGAACATAGTGTAGCACAGACATTAGTCTTAAACTAAAAATCCACAGCTGCTGTTTTCTGTTGCAGTTCCGTTATTCTCCCCTAAGATGGCAGTAGTTTGCTAAAGAAATCAGTTTTTAACATTACGTCTTCCCTCTCATTAAATTTGGGTTTTATGTTTTTGCAGCAGATATTATTCCCATAAAAAATAAAAAATAATGTTCTTTTGAGCCAAATCTAAATTTCCCCCTACAGTTTATATTAAGATAATAATCATTATATCATATGAAATAATGAAAACGTTATATTACAGGAGTTGGCATATACCACTCTGACAAGTGAGTCTAGAAATTACCAGATGCCTGCAGGGCTTTGATTGGAAGCCAAGCTTTGACCAGTTGAATCCACATAAGACTGGATTATTGTATGAGAGCCGTACTGAAGCGTGAATGCAGCACCAGCAGACTACAGAGCAGGACCAGCTGTCTGCTCTCTCACCCTCCACACAAAGGTAGTTTGAAGCTCTGCATGCTTTCTGTTACCCTGACAAAGACACAGAATCTCATCCACCATCCGCTAATGAAGCATCACCTGAACCTCTTACACCGCAGCCCTCATTCCAGGAGAGTGATGAACAGACATCACGGTAATGAATGGACACAGCGGAAGATCAAAACTCCACACGTGACAGTGGGATACAGTGTGTGTTCAAAGCCCTCCAGAGTAGCAGCTCTAAACAAACCTCAGATCCAGCTGTATAAACATTTTTCTGTCGCCCCTGATCCTCCCACGTCCCATAAGGCTGCCCTCTTATGTAAAGTCATCTCTGTGTGAGGCTCAGATCTCTCCCAGGTATCACGTTGTGACATTATAAAGTCGGCATCGGTGGGTTGTCACGGTGACACGAGCCTCCAACAGGAGCCTCCTCGTGAGCTCATGAAGGATGAATGACCAGATCCTGCAGGATGTTTCACTGCATGTGGGAGAGACTTCTAGCTTGAGGCTCGCAGGCGACACAAATACTGAACTATTCACTAATACAACACTGTTCAAATTCTCATAACTCCAAGTAATAGTTGTGCACTGAAAATTTAACTTCAGTATATTCAGAAAAATAAAGTACTTGTTATTCTTTTTACAGTCTAGACAGTACACATGTAGACACTGACAACACAAGGCTAACACCGCTTCACCTCCTGGCTAAAGGCCCGCACTCCCACCGTTAGATGAGCTTGTAGGAAGGCTGAGTGCAAATGGAAGAAAAGCGAGTTCCAGGTTTCATAATAAAAGTTTACACGATGGTTTAAGGCAAGATCGAAGCTCTGTTAAGACAACCGAGGGTCAACAGTGTGCAGGACTACTTGATAAAAGTTTCCAACTAACTGAGACACTATTTAACTTCAACAGTTCTATATTGGGGTCATTTTAAATATGATTGCTTTTAGGTAATCTTGTTTTCCATGTATAGTTAAATTAATTAAAAATACTGTAGGTTCTTAACCTTTCAACTGATCATAGTCACTTAAATTAGCGTTTTATATAACCTCTGTAGGGTTTAAACTGTAATATCCAATATTTTAGGTAAATTGGCATCAAAAATCACACTGTAGGGTCTTAACCTCAATATTTAAACATATACTTGCAGCACTGATCTTATTTGTCTACTGTTGTTTTAAATGTGTTGTATAGAAAACTTTGACTTTTGATCTGACTGTCTGTCCACACTGAACACCTACACTGTGGCCACGCTGTGCTAAAAGGCATGCAGTGTTAAAACTCCCCGACACAGTTCTTTCTACATTGACGTTAACCTCCTGAAGTTCGGCCTGAGAGTTGGAACTTTACTGCAGAATTCGGTATTTTATTTCATTCTCAGTGTGCTGAGCCAGAAAACCTGAGGAACAAAAGGTGTCCACGTGGGGAACGTACAGTCTGGCCTGTATAGAGGCATTAAATTAGAATCGTATTAATATGTGAGCAACATTTTGTGCTGGAGCAGCTTTAGGTGGACTTAGTTTGAACTATTAGTAATTCTTGTTCTTGTTCTTCTTGGTCCTGTTTTTGCTCTTCTTGTTGTTGTTGTTCTTCTTTTTGGTGTTCTTCCTGTTTTCTTGTTTTTGTTGTAGTTGTTGTTGTTTATGTTCTCGTTCTTGTTCTTGTTCTTGTCCTTGTCCTTATGCTTGTTGTTCTTGCTCATATTCTTGTTCTTCTTATTCTTGTTGTTGTAGTTGTTGTTCTTCTCGTTTATGTTCTTCTTGTTGTTCTTCTTATTCTTGCTGTTCTTGTTTTTGTTGTTGTTCTTGTTTTTGTTCTTGTTCATGTTTTTGCTCTTGTTCTTGTTCTTCTTGTTCTTATTCTTCTTGTTTTTGTTGTAGTTGTTGTTGTTCATGTTCTTGTTCTTCATATTCTCGTTCTTGTTTTTGTTGTTGTCCTTATTTTTGTTGTTCTTCTTGTTCATATTCTTGTAGTTGTTGTTCTTCTCGTTCTTCTTCTTGTTCTTCTTGTTTTTGTTCTTGTTCATGTTTTTGTTCTTGTTCACATTCTTGTTCTTGTTCTCATTTATGTTCTCGTTCTTGTCGTTCTTATTCTTGTTCTTCTTGTTCTAGTTTTTGTTCTTCTTGTTCTTGTTGTTGTTCTTTTTCTTCTTGTTCATGATTTTGCTCTTGTTCTTATTCTTCTTATCCTTGTTCTTCTTGTTCTTCTTATCCTTGTTCTTGTTTTTCTTTTTGTTATTCATGTTCATGTTCTTGTTGTTGCTGCTGAGGCCTGAAATGTTTGATGTTTTCTTTCCTGACAAATTACACTGTTTAGCAAAGCAGCTCTCCTGTTTCATCAGCTGATCATTACTTGTATAGACTGTCAGTCCGCCCTGATACTGTGGTCATATCTATTATGAAGTATCATATTTTATAGGTTGTTTGTTTGCAAAGCATCAACAGTGAACAAATAATTGTGGTGGATTTAAAACGTGCAATATTTTTGGAGTGAAAGTACCCTGAACAAAAGCATAAACACACCATTGAAATGATGAAGAAAAAGTTAAACGACGCATTTCTGTTTTTATGGTTGAAAAAGTGTTTAGTCAGTTGACAATTGTGTGGCTTTAAAGGACTAAGATTAGATACCAGACAATACCAGACCAGCACTCAGACACTCCTTTGACCAGGCCACCTTAAATTACATGATGTCACAAAGGGCCTGAGGAAGACAAGAGAAACTGACATGCTGGCGGCTGGAATTTCAGTTATGGCCATAGTCAGGCACTTTAATGTCCACAGCTCCACTATTTGTTGTGTAAAAAATAGTTTCTGACATTATCGTACACCAGACAGTCTGCCTCGTGATTCTCTGGATGTCCAGCAATGGGCTCCTGTCCCCAGACAACATTTCACAAGCAGCGCTGACAACCTTAGTGACCTACGCCTCATCGGTGTGTGACTTGTTGTGATTTCTGGTCTCTGACTCCACTCTCAATCATTTCCAATATAGTGCATGCTTGGTTGTTTCATAGCGTCCATCCTGCTGTAGAGAACAACTTATTCCTTCAAAATAATGAATAGAATTATTTAAAATGTTGCCTCCTGCACTTATATTTTTCTTCAGTTTACACCGATCAGGCATAACATTATGAGCACCTGCCTAATACTGTGTTGGTCCCCCTTATGTGCTCAAAAATGCTCTGAACCATTAGACATGGACAAGAGGACCTCTCAGGGTGTCCTGTGTGGTCTGGAACCAGGATGTTGGTACTGGATCCTTTGGGTACTCTGGCTTGTCCAGTGGGGCCTCTGTCCATCAAACTTGTTCCACTGCATCCTGTTGATGCTTGATCAGAATGGGGTGTAGGAAGTTTGGAGGTCAAATCAACATGTTGGGCCATTGTCATGTTCCTCAACATGTTCCTGATTGTTTGACGTTGTTTCCATGTGGTGGGGTGCATTTTCCTGCAGGGGTAGACCAGTGACATTTGGGATTTCCATTAGCATGAGGGAGTGTGCTTTTTGTGGGACAATGTTTATTTGGGTGTCTAAGTCTCATCAACATGGATGTTAAAATCCAAGGTTTTCCATCAGAACAGCACATAGTACCAATATGATCAATGCTATTCACTTCACCTGTCAGTGGTCATGATGTTGTGGCTGATCGGTGTATATAGTGGCATGAAAAGAAACTACTCAAGTAAAGCACAAATACCTCAAAGTTGCAGTTAAGTGCATTCTTTGAGTAAATGCACACACACAGTGTTTCAGCCTTACTGATGCTGTCTCCACCTGACAGATTAGCTCCACAGGACTCCACACAGATCAAATGTTCCTTTACACAACCCGGATGTCACCTGCTCTGTGGGGGAGCCTACAAATCAGGTGACAGGACAAAGAGAACACACGGATCGATTGCTTCAGTCTGTTGATATAGCAACTTAGATTACAGCCATTTGCAGTCTTTCTTGGCAACAAATGGGGGACGGACTCTTGTCCTCCTGAGATCGGTTGGATTGTAATCAGGACGAGACAACAGCCTGGATATGCGTTGAGATTCCTGCATATTTCACACAAACCTGCTCCCTCCCTCCTCCCCCAGCAAATAGCGAATGCTATTTTGAGATGGTGCACTTGTACTGCAAAAACAGAAAATATGTTTGTGCCTAAAATAATCAGAATTATTTGGTGGTGGAGGGGGGGAAAGAGGAGGGATGCATTTTCTTTCTTTTTTTTTTGTTGTTGTTGTTGCATTCAGAGAATATGAAGCTCTGGCAGTGAGGCCAGGAAATGAAAGGAAATGGAGTGTCACATAGCCCCACAAACATCGCAGCAGGGTATTAGGGCTAAAGTAATGGATTCCTCACACACGCCATTACTTCAAAGTGGAAATCATGAGGACACTGCCACCTGCAAGGCCGAGCCCTCTTACCGGGAGTAAAACTGCTCATAGAATAACGTGGCTTTTGCAATTCACTCAGCTCTCCCTTCAAATCAGTGCACCCACAAAGGATCCCAGTGTGGTTAACACAGATTTTTGCTTCTTCGTCATGCGTCTGATCATTGTACAAACGGAAGTAATTGCTGGTCCAGGTGTTCGCCAGCAACAAAACCCACCCAGAATCGCAGTGTGGCTTCCCTTCATGTGAGGAGGATCCAGCTGTGTAATTTATGGCTCTGCTCCAGCCAGAGATCTCGACATTCTTCATCTGTTACCAGGGACTGAAATTCAGCTCCCCTCAAGACCCACAAATACAGAAAAAAGTCAGTGCACATGACAGGAGAGCACACCCAACTTCTGTTTACAGTATCAAAGCACTAAATCACAGGCAGACCCAGATTCTGGCTGGCTGACTCGCTGCTGTAGAGCCTTTGAACTGGACACTGATATGATTTGCTCATAAGTTCTTAGTCTGGATTTTACAATACCTGCATAATTTTTTGTTTTGTTTGTTTTCCCCACTTCTATGTTTTCTACTTTAACTGAAACTATGAAACTAGCATCTTAGTGAATCCCTCAGATGATCCAGCTGTTCTTTCTTTTTTGTGTTTATTTTCTTCCTAGACACATATATGAAGAAATATAAGTGCCATGCAAAAGTATTTGCCCCCCCGACCCCCACAGAAATCTTCTATTTTTGCATATTTCTCACACTTAAATGTTCCAGATCATCAAACTAATATTTATATTTATTGAACATTAGACAGAGATAACCCTCAAAACACAGAATGCCGTTTTTAAATCATGGTTCACTGAAGATTTTTTGAAAACCTAAAAAGTAATTGCCCCCCTGAACCTAATAACTGGTTGGTCCACCCTTGTCAGCAACAACTACAGTTAAATGTTTGTTACAGCTTGTGATCAGTCTTTTTCATCGCTGCTTTTGGTCTTTGTCTTGCTACCTAAACCATTTGTGTTGAGCTTTAGGTCCTGAACTGAGGGTTGGATATTCTCCAGGAGGATTTTCTGATAGAGAGCAGAATTCATGGCTCCATCAATGATGACAAGTCATGACACCCTTTAACTGCCAGACAGGTTTTATTTAGTGATGTTTAGATTCAACAAGCCTGGCAGTAATCATACGTGAGTGTAGCTGGTGAGACTGAACTCAACTGTCAGATGATTCTGGTCATTTGGTAGATTGGTAGCTAAGGGAGCAGTTACTTTTTCACATAGGGCAAGATGGGCTGGACAGCATTTTTCTTTCAATAAATCAAGTCATCATTTAAAACTGCATTTTGTGTTTTCTTGGGTTGTCTTTATCAAAATTAGTTTGATGATCTGAAACATTTAAGTGTGACAAATATGCAAAAATGGGAGATTTCTGTAGGGAGGGCAAATACTTTTCACGACACTGTATGTAGCTACTGTTCTTTCACAAACTCATATAAATGTTTAAATCTTAGCTTTTCATAGTTGCTCCATAATCTGCAAACCAACAATCTATAAGCTCCACATGACTAGCAGTGTTTAGTCAAGTGTGTTCTTCTTAACTAGCCCTGCTTTAGCGCATTTATTGCTAGTTATGTTGGTTTGTTTTGTAGTATTTTTGATCAGTTAAAGCTGCTTTATGTGATTTGAAATTTTTAAAATGTGTATCTGGACTAATATATTTATGTTTTTCCTTCATAAATGTATGATTTTAGCATTTTTTAAAATTTGAGCTGGTTTATTATAGGCTCTTTCTTTTTGGATTTTATGGCGCGTGCAGCTAGAGATCCACAAGTGGGATGTTTGCCATCTTACGTTATGTTTTTATCTAGTGTTTTTTGTACCTCTTTATCCCCACCTGTCGTGTTATAAATACGTTTGTTATATATTTAACCTTATACAAGCAGATTTGTTGTATTAAGTTCTATATGCAATTGAATTTTCTCTGTTTAGGTGCTAGAAGGAGCATGTTCCAGCCATTTCACCATTACTTTCTTCTCCACTAAATTTACCCACAATAGCTGTTTGAACTTTTATTCAGGAATTTTCTTTCAAAAATCTCCATTCAGTCCCTTTCATTCAAAAATAAAGACAGCGGCAATAATAAAATCAGGCATTCCTACCTCACACTCCCTTGTCTAAAATAGATATAATGCAAAATGTCTGGATATAAAAAAACTAAAACGTGGGTTGTAGCTATTTCCATGAAGTCACATTTTATTTTCCGTGTCTCGTTCGGTGTTAAAATTCATGTCACGCTGTGTTGTTTGTCTGTTATGAAAGCATGTCAAGAAGGGTCCCCCAAGTCTCATAGAATTTCCTATCAAAGCGACTCGCTGAAAAGCGTAGCGTCTCCTATTTAAGGCGGGTCATTATATCTGGAAGCCGGTGACTCAGCGTGGGCAGAGCAGCATCCTTCCATGAGTCAGTCACCTTCTGAGGGCGAGGTGAAGGCAACATGAGGCGCTGGTGTCAAACGGGGATCGTCTCCATCAGTAATGCCAAACAGAGCTACCAGAGGCCCTAGTCTCTGTTCTAAAATGTTAAATAGATGTTTGTAAGAGCTCAACCACTCATATCTTATTCAATAATTTGGTCTATAAACTTCTTATCCGTTACTTTTAGCTATTTATTTCAACCATTTTAGTTATTTTTCCTCTTGTTTGCTGAGTAGCTGTCGTGCACCCAAAACAGATGACGTCCAAGTAGCTCATAGCTGAATTAAGATGTTAAGGTGGATTTGGGGTTCTGCGTTGGTGTCTGTTTGCATACGCAGAGTGAAGGATTGTGGGAATTAAACCAACACAGTGGCTACACATATACGCTTTCATGCAACTCTCTAACAAGCAGACTGCACGTCACCCCTCAGCAGCACTTTGTGGAATTCAGACGCTAATTTTGTTCTTCAGTTTAATGAACAACCCAAACCCTAACATTTTGAGAACATTCTACCAATGTTTTTTTTAAGCAGGAATCTTTCTTCCACTTCCCAGAATGTTCTTTTTAAGCTAGGATAAGTAAAGACATTGCAAACATTCTCAAAACTCAGAACGTTCCTTTTTTGTTATCATGGAACATTGTGGAACATTATGGGAATGTTCTATAGATTCTATTATGTGTTCCTTCAAGAGCAGCCCCAAAACGTCCTCAGAACTTTGCAGCCAGAACATTTCACTTCTCTACAGGAGCAGTAATATCAGTAACATCCTGTAAAGGTTTTCTGAATGTTGCGTTGGGAATATTCTTTTTTGTGATCACTGGAGACACACATTATGTTCTACCCTTAATAGGTCATATTACGGGAATGTTATAAATTGTTCTGTATGAAAACATTCTTGATAACATCTGGAAAACATTTCTTTGAATGTTGATTTGAGAATGTTCCTCCTTTGTTTTCAAGAATGTTTTGCAGAGCAATATTCTAAAATGTGTTCCTTCAACAAAAAGGCAAAATGTTCTACCTTTAGTATGTCACATATAACACAGAATATTGCAGGAAGAATGCTGTTTCTGTGGTAACGTAGCATGTTGCAGTAACGTTTTATGAAAATCATCCGAGGCCTCGTGAACATCTGGAAAATGTTTTTTGAATATTCGTTGGAGAACCTTTGTTATAGTCAAAGATAATCTGTTTTCTTGACGCTGTCCCCTGCATGTTAAAACATTGTTTTAACTATTCAGAAAATAATATTGGAAGTCAAAGTATTCTTAAAAGGTTATTTGAACGTTTTATCAAAAATGTTTCCTTGAAAAAATTAGTATAAGTTGACGGTAATGTCAGTCAGTGTTGTGGGAATGTTCCCTACTAGCTGGGAATGAAGGCATTTGTTATGTATTACTGTTAACACAACTGGACTCACTGCACCAGACTCCACTAGGAATTCTATTTTTTCCCATCAAGTGGCAGCAGACCTCGGTAACAGCTAGATGTGTGTCTGCAGTTGCATTGGTGTAGCCTTCAGATGCAGCTACACCACTGTCACAGCTAACTTTATTAGCATTAGCATTTCAGCACCATGGACAGCACCCAGTGACTCCAACCATGAAGCTTCCTTGAATAGAAAATCTACATCATGTTATTGTAAATTGGGGCATTTTTCTTGTTTTCTTAGAGGAGGGCAGGTTAGAAAACGTTGCTTACATGGATTTGAATGCATTTTCCACAAGGATGGGATCTGAAGGTGCAGTGAGACATTCATCCACGATGGAGAACCGAGTCCTCCCCCAGTGAAGTGCTGCATCTCGACTGTATGAGTTCAACGTTTCAACTTGACAGACTTGCTTGACTTGACGCGGGACAGGACGGCGTTTTAACTCTTATTCCTCGTTTCATTTACCCTGTAACGTCTCAAATTGCTGAGTGTGTCAGTTTCTTCATGCCTCGTCAAAGACTTTCTGGCGGAGCTGTGTGGGAGACAAGAACTCGGCACAGGTGACATCAGAGGAGCAGCACAAGTCTTCCGGCATTGTGGGACAGACAATAAGGACGCTGCTGCCTTCTGCACTTTGTAGTGATTTCTCTCAGACCCTTTATTCCCCCCCCTCCCGACTGTCGCAGAGAGTTGGAACGACGAACTGTGTCACACCCACACAGCAGCAGAGCTTGTTATCTTTTCGCTCACAGTCTTCTGCTATTTCTGTTGCCCCTGCCAGTGTTTTTTTGTGCGCAGGGGTTGCACACATACACACTCGTACGGCGGCACATGTGTTTGTGTGCTTTCTGAAGGGGGATAAACACACGAGGATGAGCAGGAGTAAGAGGGATGAGTCGAAGCGCGGCAGTCACAAAACATCTCTGTTGACTGGAGAAAGGAAGGATTTGGGGTGCAGAGGTAAAAGCTGCCAGGAAAAGGCAATTATTTTCAGAAATGTAGCTGTCGTTTTGTGACTTTTACCCACAAAACGTCATTAAAAAGTGGGAGTTTTCCACATTCTAATATTGGAAGGATGTGTGCGAATGGCTATCATTAGAGGCTGCATGGGTTTTTCTGCATGCGTCGAGCTTTTGAGCGTCACAAGAATCCACACAGCACTCATTCATTCATTCTTTCACGTCAATCAGACAGCCTTGAACATACGAAGAATGACTTTCCTTTGACTCCCTCGTCATTCAAGGAGAAGTCGGTCATTGCTCTCTCTTTGTTAACACCCCACAAGGCCGTAGTAGGGAGTAACTGGCTCACACAGGTCCAGATCTTGCTGCTTGTGGATGACTCATAGGACAGTGCTTCCCGATGGGGGGTCTCCATCTTCCCCTCCTCACTCCTACTGTACTCCCCTTCTCTCTCCCGCTGTCTCGCCTCCTCGCTCTGTTCGCTCTCCCTCCTCTGTGCTCCCTCTAA
The DNA here is from genome assembly GCA_024666655.1 of Dascyllus trimaculatus. NCBI lineage: Eukaryota > Metazoa > Chordata > Actinopteri > Pomacentridae > Dascyllus > Dascyllus trimaculatus. The sequence goes on from CM045452.1 coordinate 27,349,360, forward strand.
TCTCCTTTACGCCACATTACAGCCCCCATCTCTCTCTCTCCCACCTGCCAGCTTTCCCTGCCTTTCAATGCTCCCATTCTCATCTTTAAAGTCACCACCCTCCCCCAATATATATATATATTCTCTCCTCTCTCCAGCCACACAGATTAGACTGGCTCCAGGTCACAGTAAGAAGGTAATCTAGGGTTGGATGGTAAATACATGCAGTGGGAACGGCAGCAAGTAGAGCAGTCGTCAGTGAAGGGAATTACTAACTGAGCCCTACGTGAAGCTACCACCTGCTTTCATTTATTTTGAAATCGCAAAAGCCTTTTACGGCGTGACAGGCCGGTCAAGTCGAGCTTTGAGTGCACTTTTCGGGTTGATCCTAAATGGCACATGTCAACCAGGGAACAGCTCTCCCTGCTGAAATGGCTCATGGCTGCTGGCGGTACTCAGACATGTAACGACCTTTTGATTTGCCCAAGATGGAGTCTTTAAATTAGCCTTTCCCTACCTAAAGAGATCGAAATAGCAAAATTGGGTCATGTGCAGCTGAAAATGTGATCAATTCTACAGGTTTTGCTGAGTTAAATGACTAAATACAGCAATCAGGCATAACATTATGACCACCTGCCTAATATTGTGTTGGCCCCCCTTATGTGCTCAAAAATGCTCTGAACCATTGGGCATGGACAAGAGGACCTCTCAGGGTGTCCTATAGGGTCTGGAACCAGGACGCTGGCACTGGATCCTTTGGGTACTCTGGCTTGTGCAGTGGGGCCTCTGTCAATCAAACTTGTTCCACTGCATCCTGTTGATGCTTGATCAGAATGGGGTGTAGGAAGTTTGGAGGTCAAATCAACATGTTGGGCCATTGTCATGTTCCTCAACATGTTCCTGATTGGTTGATGTTGTTGCCATGTGGTGGGGTGTATTTTCCTGCAGGGGTAGACCAGTGACATTTGGGATTTCCATGTGCATGAGGGAGTGTTCTTGTTGTGGGACAATGTTTATTTAAGTCTCATTAACACAGATGTTAAAATCTAAGGTTTTCCATCAGAACAGCACATAGTACCAATATGATCTATGTTATTCACTTCACCTGTCAGTGGTCATGATGTTGTGGCTGATCTGTGTACGTTTCCATTACGAACAACTCACACATCGTTTTTTCTCATCTGTCTTTTGTCTGCACTTTCCAAAACTGGCCCCACAGTTAAATAATGAATTTAATTAACGATTAAAGTTTAGGTTCTTGAAGTTTTTTCTGTTTCAGTTCAAGCACAAGAAATGCTTTTTGTTTTTGTGCAAAAGTTGTTCAAAATTGTTGCCGATCGATTTAATTAATCAAAAGCTAGTTTTTTCAAACAGTTCAGACAGCAGTCTGTGTGGTTGTTTAGGCAATTAAAACTGTATAAACACTCAGTTTATTAGTTTCTGAGTCGTTCTTTTTTTACCTTTTCATTCTTCCTGTTTCATGCTTGTGCACAGAATCAAGTAAAACTGCCAAAACATCCCTGACAGTTTCAATTTTGTGTTGTTTTTGGCCATAATGGAAATGCATTTTTATGGAGAACTGGCTGTTCCAGCTTGAAGCAAAATAAGTAAATAAGGCTCCCTCTGCCACATGTAATGATATTCAGTACATCCCCACTGAGAAGCCAGCACCCCCGTACTGTGGACACTTGGCTCTTCTCCATTCTCTGTTTGCTGATATCATTAATGGATGTGGTCAGTATGTTAACTAGTGTGTTTTTTACTTTTATCCATTCAATGCACTTGATATTTATCTCGCAAACTAAATATTTCCTCTGTGTCCTTTAGTGTAAAGTGAGCAGGTCAGTGAAATATGGAACTATTGTGTCTCCTTTCTGTGAGTTTGACCTAATAATTAATGCAATTTATCACAATTATTCTCCGACTGGACGCCAAATCTCCAGCACATTATCTCATATGGGCGGTGATGGGAAACCACCCACTCGTGCTCCATTACGGTGAACTGAAAACTCACTTGTTCCCATAATACAATTCCTTATTGGAAGCCTAATGGTGATTTATAGCCAATACGAGGGGCAGCCAGTGAGTTGTGGTAGTGGTGAGTGGGTTTGTGCTGCTGTGTTGTGAGCCCCAAGGTGAGGGGAGTTCATTTCAGCGGAGCACAGAGCTCACTAAGAGGTTCAACACAGTACGGTTAGTGAAAGAAGCATCCGTCCTGCTAACTTCAACTCTGAAAAGAACTAGCTGTATGTTTTCATCTGGCCTGACCTGAGCCCTACACACTGATGGCTGCTGTTCCACCCTCCACCCTCCACCACCACCACACATGAGGCTGCTCAGAACCTGGAGGCTGTTTTAATTGGGTGACACGCCATGAAGACATCTGGTTATGGGTGGTTTCCAGGTCAGCACTTAAACTACAGTCCACCCTGATGTCTGATTAGACAAGGAAAAGTTTCTGCACTCCTCCCTCCTCACCTTGTTGAGCAGATTATAAATAGACACCTGGCTCTGAGCAGTAAACTACTGACCTTACTGATGCAGATAGATTCTCTGGCAGTTAATCAACGCCTAGTTTTTAAAACGGTTTGGACATTGTGGTCTGTTTTTTTTACACAATTAAAACTGTATCAGCACTAAATTTATTAGTTTTGCACTCAGTTGTTTTTTACCTTCTCAGACTTTCTTTTATGTGCTGGTATATAATACTCTCTCTCTCTCTGTGTCTCTGTTGAATGACGGAATACTGTTTAATACTATTAAGCTTATACTATATATACAGTATATATATGTATGTATATATAAGTGGTAGTAGTGGTATCCGGTTAATAATTTTGAGATTTGAATACTCGTACAAGTGTGTGTGTGTGTGTGTGTGTTTGTGTGTGTGAGGGTTAACCTCCTTAAACAATATTTATTTTTGACAGTTTGGTCAATATTTGTGCAATACTTCTGTGTCCCATCCCATTTATCTGCATATATTTTATTCTACTTCTTCTGTCTTTTATATTCATAATTTTATTTTATTTCTTGTTATCTGCTTTTCTTTAAAAAAAAAACTTTTAAAACTTTTTTAACTGTTTGCACCAACAGACCAAGACACATTCCTTGTAATGTAAAAATTACTTGGCAATAAACATGATTCTGATTCTGATTAGAGTAGCTGTAGTCTAAACTGTCACTGAAATAGGCATTGCACTTTTAAGACGCATTTTCATATTGAATTTTTGCACAAAGTTACCTTTGTAGTGTTGAATGTAATGGTTGTTATATATATATTTGTGTGTGTGTGTCTGTGTGTGTGTGTGTGTGTGCGTGTTAATGCAACCATTTGTATAAGTTTTACTGTAATTAAAAGTTGCAAGCCTTAACTTCTATCATTTGATAACTATGTATTATTGTTATTATTATTATGTTTATTCTGGGGGCGGCTGTGGCTCAGGTGGTAGAGCAGGTTGTCCACTGATCACAAGGTTGGTGGTTCGATCCCGAAGTGTCCTTGGGCAAGACACTGAACCTGAAGTTGCTCCCAATGGTAGATTAGCGCCTTGCATGGCAGCTCTGTCGCCATTGGAGTGTGAATGTGTGTGTGAATGGGTGAATGTAAAACACATTGTAAAGCGCTTTGGATACCACTAAGGTAGAGAAAAGCATTATATAAGTGCAGATCATTTACCATTTACCATTTATCATTAGCAACATTACCATTATTAGCATTGGCATTGTTATTAGCATTATTATCATAATTATTGTTATTGTTATTGTTGTTATTATGACAGATGTGTGTCCAGCATTTTCAACTATAAATATAGTTTTTCTGTCGATCAAACAAACAAGATAAAATGCATTAATCGGTCAGGTTTAGAGGTGCTGACCGACAACTTCTGTTTCTAATCTTTAACCATCTGCTTCATATTTAACAGACAGATGTGAGAGAATCTTCTCATTTAACTCTTGGCAAAAAAGAGACTTTTTCCCAAAGTGCTAAACTATTCCTTGTATCTGCAGACCAGACCAGACCAGAAAGGCTTTTAGTGTGTATTTTTTAGAAAATGCTGCGCGCCTGAACCCCTCAGTACTCTGTATTCTTAGCAGAGTTCTCCTGTGAATGATTTCTGCATATTACAGCCTACGTGTGATGTTATATACGATATAAGTAGCGTGTAATTCTATGCCATTAGCTCTTGATTTTCTTCCTGGCTGCCAGTTGGTGGTTATTGTTCAGGCACTAAGAGGCTGGGCAGGGGAGGTGTTGGCTCTATCTTAGGCTGGTAATTTATGGCTCCAGCTGCTGTCTCCCTCTCCCCAGGTGGACATCTTGATTCCTCAGCAGTGCATCTAATTAGGGGGAGAAAAACACATTTCTGAGGGGAACACATTCTGTGAGAGGGCAGCGTTAATGCCTGATTGGACACCAGTTTCCCACAGGAATAGATATGTACATACAAATCAACCATCTTACTAAGGGGAAAAAACCTTCAATCAAAATGTCATGCCATTTTTCTAATGCATGAACCCATACTGACAGTTTTATTCATTAGAGAAACTCCATAGGTTTTAAATGTAGTTTCCTGTCATTGGGCCTGCTATCTTCATGTTTGAAAAAAGTTGCATGGAGTCTTTGTTGCTGCAGAGAGAGCTGCATGAAATCTGTTAAATGGCTGAGCATAAAGACAACAAGCTTGAAAATCTGGATGTGTGGAATCAGAAATACCTATTAAAAACATGTTTGCATTTGCATCTGGAGGAAATCCTGATATTGAAAACAGGTTTAAACTCAGACAGGTATGTTGTGTATGTTTTAATCTCTCTATACACAATCAATGATTGTTTAACTTGTAGTAGGTGTAGACACGGATGTTTAACACAAGTTTTTAAGGTAATGAAGTGAATAGGTATCATTTTCATACAGAATATTTGACTGAGTTTCAATGCAAGTCCTGCTAGAACATGTAGAAGTGAAAACTTTAGCGCTGCATGGACCATTGTACTGTGTCTGAGAGGGCCATAAAGTTAAATTCCACATCCCCATGCGATTACCAACACAGACTGGAGTCCTCCAACCGGACTCCAAGCAGACTACAGAGCAGTACAGTAACAGTACGCCAGCTGTCTGTGTGCGCATCCACAAAGGAGCATAAACAAGGCCTCAACAACCAATTCATGGTTTCCACACGACCAATGCAGACTCTGAGAGTGAACAGCGGACAAACACAACGTTCCCTGGATTGTCGTTGAAATGCTGATTGTGACACTTTGCACGTTTGAGAGGACATGCAGTTAAAGCTAGAACCACAGTGGGTGGACGTAGCACAGGATTTCTGGAGGTGTGGAGGTGTGGATGATGGGGATTCTCCTCATGTGGTCTTTGTGCATAACACACATTTGTTCTGAGCACCATTTGTTTTCCTGGTTCATGAGCAGTCTGTTTGTTTGGAGTCCCTCATGGACATGTGGCTGGGGAAAGCATAAGTTGGCCTTGAGGCTACGTTAGCTGCACATGTTTTTACATTCATAATTATTTCTATATCTTGTTTTGCTGCATCAGTTTCGGCACTTTTTTCACAGTGACATATACAAATGTTATACCAGTCCAATGCTAAACAGATAGAGCTCTTTAAAATGAGGACTGGAAGTTAAAGGTGGAGTATGCGATTCTAATCCAATGCACTTTTGAATCAACAAGTGTCTCATCACGGTCCACTGGCTGACTGTTCTAGTGTGTGCATGGAAAAAAATACCACATTTGTACACGGCTTTTGCTTTTAGAGACAAGGACTGTGAAAACGTGAGAGAGTGATGGTGAATGTAGTGTGAGAGTGAGTGGTTGGTGGTGGTCGGAGGGGTGATGGCGCAGACTGGCAGCCTCGCCTCCGTTAGTCTACCCCAGGACAGCTGTGGATACATACATAGCTTACAACCATCAGTATGGAGTGAATGAATAATGCAATGTAAAGCATCTTTGAGTGTCTAGAAGAGTGCTATGTAAAACCAGTGCATTATTATTATCATTATTATTATTATTGAACCTGACACATGCCAGCCATCTAAATATGATCACTAGCTTCCCCAGAAGTGTAAACTCCACCTTTAACGCAGATATAATAAATATTTTTGTGATAAAACTGTGTAAAACAACAATGTTGAAACAGATCATAGTAGTGGTGAAAATACAGAGAAGTACCTCCAGAATCTGCAGCTCCTCTCAGGTTTGTGGAGCTTTCTAGTGAGTTTCATGTCATTTTCGGCTGTCCAGGCTGCAGCGTTTTGGATCGCACTCAGTGCTCTCTTGTTTTCTGCCACAGCAGGCAGCTGTTTGCAGCAAAGCTCTGAAAAGCCAGTAATCCAGCAGCACAGCCAGAAATCACATTGTGAGTGGGCAAAGAGAAAATCAGTTGGGCCTACCTCCAAGACCCTTAGGCACAGTACTTTGGGAAAAAACTGCCATGGAAGGTAACTTGTTAAAGCACTGGTGCAGGCAGGCACCTGCACAAACAGACAGAATCAAATTACAGCTGATGGAGGGCAATGCAAAAGCCCGGCCAAATAACCACAGACAGTCTCATGTGTACAGAAGCTCATCCTCTCCTCCGGGGCCACAGAAGCAGCTGCAGAATTGTGTCCATATGCAAAATCAAGTGAAACAGGCAACCCCGGCGGGGATGAGAATGGAAATAGCTCACCTGGGAAGATGGAGCTGTTGGTCCAGTTCGGTTGGTTCATATTTCAGAGAAAGTTTGTGTGCCATCATTATAGACACTCTCTACATGCAGCCAGTGTCTGTTAGAGGAGGGATAACACTGTACAGTTTGTCATGTGTGGTGGAGAAAACTGTTGACGGGCCAGTTTGGACTTCATTAGCAACTTCATGAAACTGCTCGCTGTCTGATGGTGTCAGTTCTCAAAGTTTTAGAGTTTTGAGGCCACACAGCTACCAGCGTGTGGTCAGTGTCTAGTTTTGCCTTGTACAGATGTTCTCGCATCTACCACTGTGGACTGTGCAGGATCTGTACACGGTTTTGTCGACTTCTTCAGGATATTGATGTGAGACTGCACCACTGCTCCTAAGTAGTAGGTAAATAAGAAGATTGACCTTTCTAAATGCGAACAATAATCCTTAAAGACTTTATTAGTAGGTTTTAATACAATAACAAACCTTTGAGTTAAATATCGTATATGTAGTTTGGTACATGGTCAGATTCTTTAGGTTCTTTTTGAGCATTGATATTTTTCGGTTGATTTGAACTCTTATGACAAACAAACAAGTGTTGATGTACGCGGCTGTATTATGAAGAATTTTTCCGTGTAGATCCTGACTAAGTTATATTGAGCTTTATTTGACATCGTTACAGTCAAATCATTACGTTTGGATGTTTTTTCAGATAAATTCGACAACATTGCCATAGTTGATATTACTTTATTTCAGTGTGTAATTTAAATGTAATTCTAACTCTGTACTCTACAGTAATAGCAACTTTACAGCCACAAGCTGAGGAGTAAAATAAACCTTTTCCTGTCTGATGGGCTCCAGCTTTAACAGTTCCAACTAAATTTAATTTTTTCTCTTCCTTGCATCATTATTGCATGACACCTATAAGCAATGCACTTTTTTTTTTTTTGTTTCACTGTTAGACTTGAGGCGAACTACAAACTGCCTTTCCTCTGCTCTGAGCGGATCTGTAGACTGGAAGAGGAGGAAGATGGATAGATAAGGTCCATCTTATCCATCTATAAGATAGATAAGAGGGACCTTATCTAAACTAAGTTCATTAACGGAAAGCCAGAGATTCATTGCTCTGGCTTTCCGTTAATGACTACTTGGAGAACATGGTGGAGCATTTAGCGGCTAAAAAGTCGGAATTTTCCCTCAGGGGTTGTTAGGAGATCAAACGCAGAGCTTAAAGGAGACTGAATGTTGGACTCTACTAACAAGTTCATCATGTAAAATGTTATGCAAGTGTTGCACTCATTACTTGTGGGTATGAAACAGCTTCATCTCCTAGCGACACATGAAAAACCCACACAATATTCTGCCAAAGTTGTCAATATTTTATTAATCTTCAGTTAAGGCAATCCATTACAAAGCATTTTCACAAACCACAGTATGACGACAATATCATGTCCAACACCTGGTTTGGAAATTATTCAGCATGCAAGTCAGAGACCAAGAGAGGTATGTAAACAACCTGGGAGAAAACAGGAGCAGTGGCGAGAAGAACCCATACAGTATGTGTCTCATAGGAACGGAATGGAAAGAAAACCAGAGATGCAACATGCTGGTGGCGGCTGTTATCTCCAAATCACATCCTAGGAAACAGATGAAGCATGTGGCAGATGCACTACTCAGGTGAGACGAGGGCAGACTACCAGACTTTTCTGCCTCTTTGGCACAAGCATGCACATCGTCTAAGGAGGCCAAGTTCAACAACTGAATACATGTTGGCACTGAATATTCTTCATATGGGGGCTTATGTACATAATTAGAATTTCAAAAAAGAAGGGAAAAACAAAGCCATTTCCACCGAGAGAAAAGAAATAATTCTGTTGTGAGGGAATTTATTGTTTAGCAATTGCATAAGTATCATTACTGCGTCATTTTAACTACTGAGAATAGTAGCTTTCAGATTTCCCTAGGGGGCATCTTGCAGAGGTTACAGACCACAGGAAAAAAACAGCCAAAAAAAAAGAAGCCATTTTTAACTGCTTTCGTGTTGCGTGAGATAAGTTTGAAAACTGTGCAGGACACCTCCGGTTCACGTGTTCTTGTTGCTGCTTTCCTCACAGACATTTGCAGTCACACTCGCAGTAGCCGAGCTGCATACTGATGCCGATTTAACGAGCATCACGTCTGCCAAATGTGCTTTTCCTCGTTAATTCTCTGTGAGCGATGAAGAAAAATCTGACTCACTTTGAAAATGATCATTTAAAAAGGTTAGTCGCAAAGTGAAATGTCTGATATTTATAAGCTGATTTTAAGTCTGTAATGCATAAATATATCTCGTGACAAGCATGTTCAGTGTATACTATTTATTTCCTTTTGGAATGAATGGCTTTCTGTAGAGGTATACTGGTATTTATGAGCGGGTTACCTAAATAAACTTAATAGCCTCGTTGCGATTCTGATGAACAGATTAAACTCCGCTTTGTCTTCTGAGGGAGAAAGGCCATCGCTAATCAAAAATTTAAAACAGGACAGAAAAAAAAGAGCCAAATATGGATCTGGGCTCATGACAGAAGGAGTTCAGTGCCTCTGGACTGAGTTTCTGCAGTTTCGTCGGACTCTTTCTGCACCACAGCAGTTGGAAGTCAAAAAAAACAGCAACAAAGAACCTAACATGATATATGTAAACACATTTGTTCCAGACACAAAACTAAACCCGACTCCGAGAACAACACATCCATGTAAACGCTGCTTCTCCCGTGTCATTCAATGAAGCCCCCTTTAAGTACAAAACAAGACTGAAAAATGCACAGGACAAAAACAAAGCAGGACAAAAATAAACCCAGTTCTTAATGAAATCCATGAATGTTTACTTTTTTTCCATGAGGCAATGTAAATGGCCACAGTTGAATTGTAAACAAGTCTTGACTTTGAATATCATACAACAAGGCTCTGTTGACTCTCATTACTTCAAAGATCATTAGTGAAGAGCTGTAAGTATAAAAAGTACAGAACACTGGCGGAGACGGCGTGTATCAGAAATAGACCTAATCTTGCAACAGTATTTTTTTTTTAAATCATCTCCAACATTTTCTGCTGTGTGTACGTCTTAAACATGAGACCTGCTGCTGCTGGCAGAGTAACACCTGGGAATTTGGATATGTTTCCATATAAATAGGCACATTTGGATCGAGATATTGAGTGACTGAGAGATAGTAGTGAAAATAATGGCCATTTTATACACCGATCAGCCACAACATCATGACCACTGACAGGTGAAGTGAATATCATTGATCATATTGGTACTATGTGTTGTTCTGATGGAAAACCTTGGATTTTAACATCCATGTTGATCAGACTTGGACACCCAAATAAACATTGTCCCACAAACACACTCCCTCATGCAAATGGAAATCCCAAATGTCACTGGCCTACCCCTGCAGGAAAATGCACCCCACCACATGGAAACAACATCAAACAAACAGGAACATGTTGAGGAACATGACCGTGGTCCAACATGTTGATTTGACCTCCAAACTTCCTACACCCCATTCTGATCAAGCATCAACAGGATGCAGTGGAACAAGTTTGATTGACAGAGGCCCCACTGCACAAGCCAGAGTACCCAAAGGATCCAGTGCCAGCGTCCTGGTTCCAGACCCTATAGGACACCCTGAGAGGTCCTCTTGTCCATGCCCAATGGTTCAGAGCATTTTGGACCACATAAGGGGGACCAACACAGTATTAGGCAGGTGGTCATAATGTTATGCCTGATCGGTGTATGTATCAATAACTCAGGTTGTATGTGACTGGGCCTCAGTGGCTGTAACTGTCGTACAATAATAAATGTATACACAGTCACTCAAATGAAAAAGCCATGGACAAATGTGTGTATATATCAACATATAAGTGGACTGAATTGCAAAAACAAAGCTGTGCAATCGTATCTTAGGTATTTTAAATAGTATCCCACTGAGTTATAAACAGGGCCATTGTGCATTGGTGTAAAACAATGTTATCTGAGAACAGTCAGCGTTAATTGGAGAGAAGTGAAACACAACAAGAACAGAACACCCAGACTGAATATACAAAGACGGACTTTTCCGCAGTCAGTTGTTGTTTTCTTTTAGATCACTGTGAAAAACAATCAACGCCTCAAATATCTCAAGATCTGCGACTGTTCAGTCTTCACTCTGGGGGGAAAACAAATCAATTTGAGGAGGAAAATAAAGCGGGTGGTTGTTGACATCAGTATTTCAAAAAGTACATTTGACGGGTCCCTTAAAAGGGTCGAACACAATCCCAGCTAATAAACTGTAACCACAACAAATATAATGGGAAGGAAAAACAAACAGAAAGACGGCAAATAAGACATGGCAGCATGACTTAAGCAGTGTAATTTTCCTCTTTGCATACTAATAGGGGAAAGCAAGTGTGTGCTTTGACTCTAATTTCCTGTAAACAGACTGTTTTTTTAATGATAAATATGTTACTTTTTTATATTTCAGTATAATATTTCTCTTATAAACATTCTCTCTGTTGTCATGCTTTTTTAAAACGATTGTAGAAGACAGTGTATTTTGAGAACCGATACTTTCACTGTGGTTGGTGCCATCAGCTCATCGACATTATCGCCTTTGTGCTTTTTATTCGGACAGTAATTAGTGCATTCTGTTAATATAAATATAAGAAACACACGTAAAAGACATGGTGCTGAGGAAAATCGGTATGGCAACGGCTCACAGGAAGGTCCTCTACATTACAGCTCCAAAAATTTGATCTATTAGTGAAAATGATTCATACACTGCTGAGTAGGTTGTTTTCTTTTAATCACATGCTTTTTTATATTACAGTCCTTATCAAAGTAGAAACAGGAGGAGGGGGGCGGGGGGGCTGTTTTTATTACACTGGTCACAAAATATAAGATTGAAAACTACAGTGGGGAAAATATGACTTCAATTACCCCTCCCTCAAAAACCCCGTCCCCTTCTAAGGAATAGATAATTTCTGCGGTAAATAAATAAATAAATAAATATAGCATACACGTGATTTCCTAAGTTTAACACACACCGATTTCCGTAAAGGTATCACGAACATGATACGCACTGGCACGTCCTAATATATTTACGCCTTCAAACAGGCCCTCTCTACGGGTTTACTTGCTATCCATTACATCACCACTTTGACAGGTTTAGACAGCGAAAAAACAACTAAAACCTTCTTTTACATCGGCCTCCTCTCAGCGCTCTCCTCCTCAAGCATTCAGAGAAGATTAAAAAAAAAGAAAAACAAAAAAGCAAAACCCTCTCTGTTCATCAGCAGGTTTCCCCCCCAACAGCAGCCTCACTGCTCCAAAACCAAAATGGAGTCTCGTCTCGTGTAGCTGGATTAATATATACGAAAGGGTCTAGAGCATTTCCCCCCCACCTCGGAGATCGGTTGTTGGAGGCGGATTCCCCATCAATATGTGACCCTTCACCCGCCTGGTGCAGTGCTGTGTTGGGGGGGGGGCTCACACTGGGTTGGTCTCGGGGTGGTCATCGGGCGAGTAAACCGGAGGGACGGGGTTGGGTTTAATGCTTTTGCTCTTCATGTAGGAGATCAGTTGGTCGGGGATCTCAGCCAGGACGTCTTTAGCCAGCCGGGCCATGCTCAGCACGTGGTTACCTGTACGGTCCATGTAGTCTCTGAATGGGACAAACTGGTGGGGAAACAAACGTATTACTTATTAAAATACCGTACGCCATCATGCTGTATGAACAAGTGGGTAAGCACAGTAGCAGAGCAGCCACAGCAGCAGGTTGGCAGAATTCAAACGAAGAAGTACAGTTTGACAGTTCAGACATACACAGATCAGCCACAACATTCAAATTAAACTAGATGACATGCAAAGGCTAGTTCAAGGGCCCCAGAAAACCTTATGATTCTTTCTGTTTCTACAGGTTCTGTTTTTGATGAATGGCGTAATTTTGGCAACTTTTTAAACATGCGTTTCAAAACTGTCCATGGTTTTTGAGGTTCAAAGGGTCAAACCAGAGTTGAATGACAAACTCTGTTTCTCCGACATTAAACATAGAGCTCTATACACAGATCAGCCACAACATCATGACCACTGACAGGTGAAGTGAATAACATTGATCTTATTGGTACTATGTAGTGTTCTGATTGAAAACCTTGGATTTTAACATCCGTGTTGATGAGACTTAGACACCCAAATAAACATTGTCCCACAACAAACACACTCCCTCATGCAAATGGAAATCCCAAATGTCACTGGTCTACCCCGTCAGGAAAATTCACCCCACCACATGGAAAAAAACATCAAACAATCAGGAACATGTTGAGGAACATGACAATGGCCCAACATGTTGATCTGACCTCCAAACTTCCTACACCTCATTCTGATCAAGCATCAACAAGATGCAGTGGAACAAGTTTGATTGACAGAGACCCCACTGCACAAGCCAGAGTACCCAAAGGATCCAGTGCCAACGTCCTGGTTCCAGACCCCATAGGACACCCTGAGAGGTATTCTTGTCCATGCCCAGTGGTTCAGAGCATTTCTGACCACATAAGGGGGATCAGCACAATGCTAGGCAGGTGCTCATAATGTTATGCCTGATCGGTATATTTCCCATGGTTGCTGTGTTTACATCCCCTCATGTACTTGGTGATATTGAATAACTTGGACTGAGAGCTTCACACTAGATAACTTTATGTCCTCCTTCCTCATTACTGAAGAGGAGACATGCTCACGCTGTTTCTTTCACGGTGACAGACAGCAGGGATTGTAATGAACAGAAGCGTTTCAGTGGATATTTCAGGATTTGTGTTCCCGAAACGCAAGAGACTTCTGAGTCTTCCTTCAAATCCCTTAATGTCATTTTCGCTCTCGACAAGCAGCCAGAGCCGACCAATCACAGCTCTGAGTGTCACCATGCGGTTCGTCTGTGCCCCTTAAGTGTAATTACATTTATTCAGGAGGCTATCTGGGTGGGGGGGGATCATGCAGAAGCTATGTATCTATGCCAAACCCCTTAAAGCACCAACGTAAATCAAGTTTTACAATATTATAGTAGGAAGGTGACAAGTGTAAATTAATTTTCTTGTCATTTAGGCACAGGAGAGGTCAGGAAATCTTTAAAATCTGAAGAGATTATCCTCTTCTGTGCATAAATGTGTTCAAAAAATTTTGCATGCGTTATGTAAAATTAGGCTGCGAGACTTCATGCTAGAAAGAGTTTAGATTTCAGCCTTGTTAGAGCCCGATATGTTACAACGACCCGAAATGTTGTAAAAAAAAAAAAAAAGTAATAAAACCCAAAATGTGACAGCTGGTCAATAATGTAACAAAATGCTGAGTCCAAAACATTAAAAAAAATTGTTATTACTTCATGGGGCGGGCAAATTATTTTTCTCGTAATAGTGTAATAGTTTTATTACATCATAGAGTGAGTCAATGAATATGGATTAAAGGGCTTATTGCTTCATATAGTGTAGTATCATACACAAATGCCCCTGTCATATACATATATCGGATTCGGGTTAGGGATGCAAGAAAAGCTGGACTACCATGTTCAACAAAGCGCCACCCACATAGTGTTGGAGTATGTCAGAATAGACTGTAAATACTGTAAATAAGTATAATAAACTCATAAATGGGAATGTATTGATTATTAATTTGATCACAATAAGGAGGGTTTTCTTGCTGTATTTGTAAGAATATTGCTGTTTCCTTTACATCATATCATTGGCACCAATCATTTATCCATTAAACTAACCTCTCGCCAGCGGCCATCCCGTGTTAGAGCCCGATATGTAACAACGACCTGAAATGTAACTTTAGTAAATTATCAACCAGTTATTACATATCAGGTTTTATCACATTTTGTTTTATAACAATTCGGGTCGTTGTTACATTTTAGGTCGTTGTTACATATCCGGCTCTAACAAGCCTGTTTACCAAAAACAAGATTATCATCTGTGGATCAAGAACGAGCAGATCTTATGGAAATCTACTGCTTAGTTTCCTTTTTTTTAACATTATTTTTGGGGGGGGAGAATTTTCAAGTTTTATTCATAGACAGAGTGAAAGGGGGTATAGAGGAGAGAGACACGCCGCAAAGGCTCGTGAGCCGGACTCGAACCCACAACCGCTGCTGCTGGCGATCTGCGCCCATGTGGTAACGCCTTAACTCAGCGAGCTATACGGCGGCCCTACTGCTTAGTTTCTGACAATTTGAGCACACAGTTGACATTTTGGTCTGAATGTGGGCGGAGATGTGGAGAAAAAAAAACTGCAAAATGGAAAGGCTTCATGTTTGAGGAATGTGTTTGGTAAATGTCATGGTAATGTACTCATTGGATTCTGATATTATGGAGATCAGAGGGTCACCAAAATGATTAGATGTTATTTCCTCAGGACCCTGACAATCTGCGCCATATTTCAAGAAACATTTTGCTTTGGAATTAAACATCATCTCTATGGACATGGACACTAACGGGCCAAAAAATCATTATGAAACACAACATTAGGAGAGCCTCACCTGTACAATGTCTCTTTCTGCCAACTTCCCCCGCGAGGAGATTCTGATGTCGTCACCATCCAGCTCAACCATGGCTACAGAGAGAAGAGGTTTTATTAAAAAATAATCTCTTGTATGACTTTGTGTCCCAAAAGGTACACGTTAATCAAAACACAAGCCTGGAGGGGGAATATTCTCATTCCGTGTATTGACCAGATTGTTAAAGAGTTGTAATTCTCTCGTGGAAAGTCGGAGCTGCCGGAGTCAGCAAAGTCACAGTTATCCTCTGACAAACTTTAGTTGGTATTCTCACCGTCAAACTCGGCTTGGCCAACTCCGACAATGATGATAGACATGGGGAGTTTAGCTGCCTGTCATGAACAAAGAGAACAGACAGTCAGTTGTCACTCACACGCCTGGAATATAATATTACAATCAGAACCCTAACATCATATCAGAGCATGCAGGGGTTGCACTTCCAATTATGCGTCTTTGTCACACCTCACGCTGCAAAGTCAGCGTTAACTTGCGAGCGCAGATCTGCAGAAAAGCCGCAGACAAACAAAAATAAAGGATAAGACAAATGTGAATTATACATAGCGTCACAACAGTCACATTTTTCTTGCACGGTTCTTGTTGTCAAGGGACCGAGAGAAAACACAAAATGCATTATTCAACTCAGGGGTGGGGGGGCTTCGTGGCGTACATCAGCTTAGCATGTATCAGAGTATTTCAGCTCACAGTCTTATAATGGAGAGTATTATCCCAGCTGAAGCACATAGGGTTACACAATGTTCGTGCAGTTTGTATAAAATCATTATTTATTCATGGCTTTTGCATGTAGAAATGTTTCGAATACCGCTACTAACAGAACAGAGATGTCATGCCTATCGAAACAGAAGTTAAGCCGACACGTTAAAGGTTTCATAAGGGTGATTTCTGAACACTTTGCGACGTCGAGGTTACCGTTGCTGCCCTGATGTGCGGCATTTGAAAGCTCTGGGATGGATGAGTGATATATGCTTGTGGTGGAAATGCATTTACAGGGGTAAAAGTAGGTCAGCTTTCCTGGAAAAAAAACCTCCCGAGAGGAGAGGCCTGTCACAGATAGGAGTAAATAGACTGAGAAGGAGGACCACCAACCACCCCCCCTCCCTCCCTCTCCCTTCATGGTCTCTATCATTCTTTTCTCTCCGTCCCTTCTTTCTTCTTGCCATTTTGTTTTTCCCTCCACTCGGCTCATTCCTCACGACCGTCTTCCTCGGTCACATTTCCAGCACAAGCCCCTCTTCCAGCAGGTCAGAACCGGCAAGCATATACCTCTAAATGCCAGACCGGATTGTGTATCCAGAAGTGAATTATTCAGTCTACACCATTTGTTACTTTGCCTGTACTGTAAAGTCACTCGGGGGATCTCACTCCATCTGTCTGTTTTGAACTCCCCTCCTTTTCACAGCACACAACCACAATAAACATGCAGAGCCTCTGCAGGTCCCTTTCATTTAGTATTAAGTAACTACAGAAGCGTTTGACCCATTGACCAAGAGGCGCTTAAATGCTTTCATTCAATCCAATTTGTCCTGTGTGTGTAATTCATTTTTTAAATCAGATGTTCTTTGTTAAAGGAAAGCCTTCCTGGGGAGCATCCCTGCGTATATATTTAAAAAATTAAAAAAGCCTGCTAGTGTGGAGTGGAAAAAGGCCTCCCAAAGCTATGATGAATCTGTTAGTGGTAAATTTGCATTGTGGCTACAGCAGACGCCACATTTTGACAAGGAAGGAGAGTAAATCGATGGTTCTGCTGCATAGGTTTTGATCTGTTTTTTGGGAAACAAACTGACATTTACATTCTGAATTGCTGGAGATGTCGTCTTCCCCTGCAGGTTAGAAACATAATTTCAGCATCACGTATTCTGTATCAGCATCCTCACATCATATGAATCATGCTTTTTGTGGATGCACCATTACATCAAATAAGGATATGTAAGACGTCTCCTGGAATATTTCCCCCAACATTTTGAATATCTTTGAAAAAATACCTCATCACAGTATGCACTTTATGTTACTGTAATTCACTTTATCGCTGCAGTAGTCACTTTATGCAAACCTGGTTTACAATTGCACAGTGTAGGGGCAGTGGTGACGCAACGGCTAAATCCAGGGGCACCACACCATGGCTGGCCCTGAGCTCTGAGCCCAACTGGGACATGCGGAAACAACATTTCACAATGCTGTAAAAATGTGTTTGTGACAATAAAGGTTTTTTCACTTTATGACCACTGCTGCTCTCATGATATTTAGTATGTGCTTTAGTTGTTAGACATTTTTTATACATTGTGTAATTTGGTTAAGGAGGATCAGCAAAACTAGAGTTTCATTGTACAGCCAAGCTTCTGTGCACACGACAATAAACCTCTAGAATCTTGAATATTGTATTTGGGTTTAAATGAAATGTGGCTGTACAGCAGTTAAAACGGCTTTAACACTGAATAAGTCATTTTTACAACATAATGCAACCTACTTGCTTAATTAGGAATTCTGTAAACAACAAAAAGAAATACATTTTGACAAAATAAATCAATCCAGTATCTCTTCTTGTTACATTTTGCACAGAACAAGTAGTTTATTATTTTATTATGAGCTTCCAAAGTTGGCCGGAGAGGTGAAACTTTAGCTTTTTTCTGATTCAGAATGAATAAACTCTGCCAAATGAAGCCCTTTGAGTGTTCCACAAACTTTAAATTATTCATGGATTTTTTAAAATAAAATTACTGGGGAGCCAGTCTCGCATCCAGACATCAAATTGACAAGTGCAGACTTAATCTAATACCTGCATACAAATTAATTTATGGTCTGGCAGACCAGGTCAAACAGATACCCTCTTTCATAATTTACAATCCCAAAATGATATCTGGAGCTTAAAGGGGGAAAACATCAAAGCGAGGAGCTGCAGTTTGTATTTACCCCAGAGGCTGTTCTGTTGGATATGTGAACATGTTAGTCACTGAAGGCTTAAGCTGTGCTGGTTTGGGGGAACAAGGAAATCAGAATAAACATACCAGCACAGTTTGGCCATTAGCGCTACTAGTAAAATCACCAGTCGGTCTGTGCTGTGTGCAGCGTCTAAAAATAGCTCCAAAGACACAGCATATAAGGAACGTAAGAGATGCACATAACCCCTTGTTTACGATTCATCCCTCCAGGGCAAAGGTGTGTGCCAAGTGAAGCGGGTCATCCAGTCTTTTGCTCTGTAGGCAGAGGAGGCAGCAGCAGCAGAGTGCAGAGCAGCAGACAAGATCTTAAAAGGAAGGTGTGGCTGTTCGAATGGTTTGATTAACAGTCGCAAATTCCCTTTAAACCCAGTCTGCTGGGGGTCGACTGACGGTGGCAGTAGATAGATTCCAATTACAGGTGAGCTGCAGAGTTGTTAGGACGCAACAAATATGCAGGAAGCAGCACAGGCATTAAGACAAACACAGCAAATTCCAACACAAATTGACAAGCCGGCGCCTCAGTCAGTGCACCTGTTAGGAACCCTGGCTCCATTAAAGTGAACCTATTGGCCTGAGAGTGGATCTCAGCTGAGCCCCACGGCCTCCGGAGGGTTTCAATAAGAAGGAGAAATATTGGACAAACAGAGCATCCGAGTACAGACAAGTGGAGCAGAAAACATCCCGTAAATCCTCAAATCTAGTGCTCTTGGCTTATAAACCCTCAAAGTAACAGAAAGCCCGAGAGCGGTGCCATGGTAAGATGAAAGGAGGACCTGCAGAGGCGAAAGAGGAGGGAGAGAGGAGTTAACACCTCTGGGCAGCACTCACATTCACTATGGCCTCCTTGGTCTGAGCCATGTCCGAAATCACGCCGTCAGTGATGATGAGCAGGACGAAGTATTGAGATCCGTCCTGCACCGCTGCTGCATACCTGAAAGAAAACACCAGTTGGAAAAAGACAGATTACACATTCGTGGGTTTACATAAAACTCTGGCTGTGTCAGTGTCAATAGATGAAAAAGAAAACATCCCTGAGAAACAAACTGCCCCTCTGCCCAGTGTGTGACACAGAAGTTTAATATAGGCATGTAAAGCAGTAGAGTGTGGCTCCTCACGTCTCAGAGGTCTATCCAGACACTATTACGAAACCCATCAGAGACACCACCAGTGAGTGTGGCCTAGTTTCCAACGCCCATCGCTGGCTGCTCCATGAATAATTTATTAAACTGTTTATGCAAGTGCAGCAGTCTTATTCTTTCAGAACATTATTGATTGCCGAGGCTCTCATTTGACCGGACTTGATGAGCGAGAAGTGGAGACGTGGCGGATCATCGCGGTGGAGCCAAGGGCGGGTCGGAGGTGAGCCCTCTCCTCTCGCCTTCAGCCCGGTGAATTTGACATTTTAATCAGAGAGCGTGCCCAGTCAGTGACAACAGCAAGAGCGATGTCTGGTGTTTAGGAGATTAAACGTACATTTGTCTTCCTCGCTTGCCTCCCAACAATGTGGAGCACGTTCACCGGAGTAGTAACTGTAGCTTGAAACTCAATTCTGCATTATAGATCCCAACACATATGGAACTAGACCGTTTAAAATATTAACAGCTTAATGCACAGTTACTATAAAGTATACATTATGCATCGTCACCTTTCACCCCTTCAGCAGCAATTCCAGCTTTCATTAATTAATCAGCTCTCAGCTTGTGATGCATGTAAAATCTGAACTGAACACAGCCGACAAAAGAATTGCACGACCTGCTCAGCGCCTGATGCTAAGTGCTGTTTTTGGTCAGGTAAATAGCCATTTTAATCTTTTCATCGCTGCTTTTTTTGGATGACCTGTTCCACTTATTCTGGCTAGTGAAGCATCTCTCAAGGCCTCCACCGTCTTTGTGAACAGGCCCTCATAGTTATTCTGCACCCTTCAGGCATGAAGTGTAATTTTATAAATACATATCCAATTGCTTTCAGCCGGGACTACTCCCTGCCATAATGCGGCATTTTTATGAAGCAGTAAAATCCTTAGAGAGACTTTTAGTTATTATTATTAGGGCCCGAAGCACTACAGTGCGTAGGACCCTATTGTTCTTCTAGTGTTTCTTTGGCGGTTTGGCGGTTTATTAGGGCCCGAAGCACTATAGTGCGTAGGACCCTATTGTTCCTCTAGTGTTTGGCGGTTTGGCGGTTTGGCGGTTTGTTTGGCGGTTTGTTTGGCGGTTTGGCGGTTTGGCGGTTTGGCGGTTTCTTTTTCTTACGCCACTTTGAACCTCAATTTGACCCCCTAAACATGCTCAAAAACTCACCAAATTTGGCACACACATCAGGACTGGTGAAAAATTTGATATTTTGGGGGAATTACACATATGAATGGCAAAATGACTCAATAGCGCCACCTAGAAAATTGGCCTTTAGTGGAGTTAATACGGCTAGTTTCACGTAAACTCATGAAATTTGGTACACAGGTACAGTAGCCCAAGACAAAAACATTCCTGCTTTTAAAATTTCAAAAAAGGCTCAACAGCGCCCCCTAGAGCACGTAGTGTGCAGGCAATGGAATTTAACGAACTCCTCCTAGGATTTTTGTCCGATTTTCACCAAATTCGCTGTGTGGCATCTAGACCCATCCAGGATGAAAAGTTATTAAAATCTTGTGGCTGCGACACACGATGTGGGCGTGGCATGGCGGCCATTTTGAACAAAAAAGCTAAACAGCGCCAACTAGAACACGTGGTGCACAGGCATTGGAATTTAACAAACTCCTCCCAGGATTTTTATCCAATTTTCACCAAATTCGCTGTGTGGCATCTACACCCCTCCAGGATGAAAAGTTATTAAAATCTCGTGGATACGTCACACGGTGTGGGCGTGGCATGGCGGCCATTTTGAACAAAAAAGCGTAACCTCGCCCACTTCAACACGTGGTGCGCAGGCATTGGAATTTAACGAACTCCTCCCAGGATTTTTGTTCGATCTTCACCAAATTCGCTGTGTGGCATCTAAACCCCTCCAGGATGAAAAGTTATTAAAATCTTGTGGCTGCATCACACGGTGTGGGCGTGGCATGGCGGCCATTTTGAACAAAAAAGCTTAACATTGTACAATGGAACACGTTGTGCGCAGGCATTGGAATTTAACGAACTCCTCCCAGGATTTTTTTCCGATCTTCACCAAATTCACTGTGTGGCATCTAGACCCCTCCAGGATTAAAAGTTATTAAATTCTCGTGGATACGTCACATGGTATGGGCGTGGCATGGCGGCCATTTTGAACAAAATCGCCATGTGGAACGAAATGGGTTTTGGAGGTGAAGGGATCCATGTAAAATCACCAAATCCACACAAATCCTCATTAATTTCAAGACCTAATATTTAATATACAATTCAGGAATGGACGTGGTCAAACGGCTCCACAGCGCCCCCTAGAAATATTCAAATACTCATATAAAATCACTGCTTTATCCTACAAACATAAAATCTGGTACATACATATAGTATCCCAAGACCAACAGATTTGCACAGTCGAAATTCTAATCGGCTCTACGGCGCCCCCTAGACAAGGTCGTGTGGAGAGGAGTGCGGTGAGGAGCGAGGGCCCGTCCGACGCTGCTTGCAGCTTTAATTAGGGCCCGAAGCACTACAGTGCGTAGGACCCTATTGTTCTTCTCGTGTTTCTTTGGCGGTTTGGCGGTTGGTTTATTTTTCTTACGCCACTTTGAACCTCAATTTGACCCCCTAAACATGCTCAAAAACTCACCAAATTTGGCACACACATCAGGACTGGCGAAAAATTTGATATTTTGGGGGAATTACACATATGAATGGCAAAATGACTCAATAGCGCCACCTAGAAAATTGGGCTTTAGTGGAGTTAATACGGCTAGTTTCACGTAAACTCATGAAATTTGGTACACAGGTACAGTAGCCCAAGACAAAAAATTTCCTGCTGTTGAAATTTCAAAAAAAGCTCAACAGCGCCCCCTACAGCATGTGGTGCTTTGGCATTGGAATTTAACAACTCCTCCCAGGATTTTTATCCGATCTTCACCAAATTCGCTGTGTGGCATCTAGACCAATCCAGGATGAAAAGTTATTAAAATCTTGTGGCTGCGTCACACGGTGTGGGCGTGGCATGGCGGCCATTTTGAACAAAAAAAGCTAAACAGCGCCAACTAGAGCACGTGGTGCGCAGGCATTGGAATTTAACAAACTCCTCCCAGGATTTTTATCCGATTTTCACCAAATTCGCTGTGTGGCATCTATACCCCTCCAGGATGAAAAGTTATTAAAATCTTGTGGCTGCGTCACACGGTGTGGGCGTGGCATGGCGGCCATTTTGAACAAAAAACCTAAACAGCGCCAACTAGAGCACGTGGTGCGCAGGCATTGGAATTTATCGAACTCCTCCCAGGATTTTTATCCGATTTTCACCAAATTCGCTGTGTGGCATCTATACCCCTCCAGGATGAAAAGTTATTAAAATCTTGTGGCTGCGTCACATGGTGTGGGCGTGGCATGGCGGCCATTTTGAACAAAAAATCTTAATGGCGCCCTCTGGAACACGTGGTGCCCAGGCATTGGAATTTAACAAACTTCTCCTAGGATTTTTGTCCGATCTTCACCAAATTCGCTGTGTGGCATCTAAACCCATCCAGAATGAAAAGTTATTAAAATCTTGCACCTGCGTCACATGGTGTGGGCGTGGCATGGCGGCCATTTTGAACAAAAAATCTTAACGGCGCCCTCTGGAACACGTGGTGCCCAGGCATTGGAATTTAACAAACTTCTCCTAGGATTTTTGTGCCATCTTCAACAAATTCACTGTGTGTCATCTAGACCCCTCCAGGATGAAGTTATTAAAATCTTGTGACTGCGTCACACGATGTGGGCGTGGCATGGCGGCCATTTTGAGCAAATTCGCCATGTGGAACGAAATGAGTTTTGGAGGTGAAGGGATCCATGTAAAATCACCAAATCCACAAAAATGCTCATTAATCTCAAAACCTAACTTTCAATATACAATTCAGGAGTGGACGTGTTCAAACGGCTCCACAGCGCCCCCTACAAATATTCAAATACTCATATAAAATCACTGCTTTATCCTACAAACATAAAATCTGGTACATACATATAGTATCCCAAGACCAACAGATTTGCACAGTCGAAATTCTAATCGGCTCTACGGCGCCCCCTAGACAAGGTCGTGTGGAGAGGAGTGCGGTGAGGAGCGAGGGCCCGTCCGACGCTGCTTGCAGCTTTAATTAGGGCCCGAAGCACTACAGTGCGTAGGACCCTATTGTTCTTCTCGTGTTTCTTTGGCGGTTTGGCGGTTGGTTTATTTTTCTTACGCCACTTTGAACCTCAATTTGACCCCCTTAACATGCTCAAAAACTCACCAAATTTGGCACACACATCAGGACTGGTGAAAAATTTGATATTTTGGGGGAATTACACATATGAATGGCAAAATGACTCAATAGCGCCACCTAGAAAATTGTGCTTTAGTGGAGTTAATACGGCTAGTTTCACGTAAACTCATGAAATTTGGTACACATGTACAGTAGCCCAAGACAAAAACATTCCTGCTTTTAAAATTTCAAAAAAGGCTCAACAGCGCCCCCTAGAGCACGTAGTGTGCAGGCATTGGAATTTATCGAACTCCTCCCAGGATTTTTATCCCATCTTCACAAAATTCGCTGTGTGGCATCTAGACCCATCCAGGATGAAAAGTTATCAAAATCTTGTGGATACGTCACACGGTGTGGGCGTGGCATGGCGGCCATTTTGAACAAAAAGCTTAAGATTGTACAATGGAACACGTGCGCAGGCATTGGAAATTAACGAACTCCTCCCAGGATTTTTATCCCATCTTCACCAAATTCGCTGTGTGGCATCTAGACCCCTCCAGGATGAAAAGTTATTAAAATCTTGTGGCTACGTCACACGGTGTGGGCGTGGCATGGCGGCCATTTTGAACAAAATCGCCATGTGGAACGAAATTGGTTTTGGAGGTGAAGTGATACATGTAAAATCACCAAATCCACACAAAACCTCATTAATCTCAAGACCTAATATTTAATATACAATTCAGAAATGGGCGTGGTCAAACGGCTCCACAGCGCCCCCTAGAAATATTCAAATACTCATATAAAATCACTGCTTTATCCTACAAACATAAAATCTGGTACATACATATAGTATCCCAAGACCAACAGATTTGCACAGTCAAAATTCTAATCGGCTCTATGGCGCCCCCTAGACAAGGTCGTGTGGAGAGCAGTGCGGTGAGGAGCGAGGGCCCGTCCGACGCTGCTTGCAGCTTTAATTATTAATTTTTATTCCTTGAAATCTTGAAAAAAAAGGGTCTACGGGGGATTTTTTTCTTTTAGGGTTTTTTTGGTGGATTTTAAATGGAATTGATTTAAGCTGCAGATCGTGCTTCAGCACCTTAATATCTAGCTTTTTTGGCAGGTTGTTACTTAGCTGGGCACATAGGAGGATTTTAAGCTCTGTGGAACTCACTAAAGGTTATGTTCAATTTAAATCAAGAAATACAGAAATTTAATAGTGAAATTCAGTAGACTAGTTCGGTGGGTTATTTCTAAGTATCACATTGTTATTGACACCTTAATCAATCTGCTGAAAGATGAATTTTCATTGTTTAACTGTTACGAAATACATGTAAATACCAGTAAATACACTAGGTTTGTGCACAAAACTGACTCCAAAGGCTGGGCATTAATATAGCTAATACACCGATGAGGCATAACATCAAAACCACCTGCCTAATATTGTGTTGGTCCCCCTTGTGTGGTCAAAAATGCTCTGAACCATTGGGCATGGACAAGAGGACCTCTCAGGGTGTCCTATTGGGTCTGGAACCAGGACACAGGCACTGGATCCTTTGGTTACTCTGGATTGTGCAGTGGGGCCTCTGTCAATCAAACTTGTTCCACTGCATCCTGTTGATGCTTGATCAGAATGGGGTGTAGGAAGTTTGGAGGTCAAATCAACATGTTGGGCCATTGTCATGTTCCTCAACATGTTCCTGATTGGTTGATGTTGTTTCCATGTGGTGGGGTGAATTTTCATCCAGTGACATTTGGGATTTCCATTAGCATGAGGGAGTGTTCTTGTTGTGGGACAATGTTTGTTTGGTTGTCTAGGTGTCATCAACACGGATGTTAAAATCAAAGGTTTTCCATCAGAACACCACATAGTACCAATATGATCGATGTTAATCAGTGGTCATGATGTTGTAGCTGATTAGTGTGTAGTTTCAATACAGTTTGAATCTCAGAGTCAAGTTTTTAAACACAGATCATTAGTGAGACAACCTTACATTTTTACTATTGTTTTTACCATGACATGATCATTTCCTTCTTTTTAAATATTCCATCCATCCATCCATCCATTATCTATACACCGCTTAATCCTCTGTAGGGTCGCGGGGGGACTGGAGCCTATCCCTGTTGACTCAGGGCGAAGGCAGGGGACACCCTGAACAGGTCGCCAGCCTATCACAGAGCTCTTTTTAAATATTATTATCAGGATTTTTTTTGTCTATATAGTAATAGCAGCTAAAAAGAGACAGATAAGGGAAAATATGCAGCAGATAATACAGACTGGACCCAAACCCAGGCCACTGCAGTAAGAACTCAGTCTTAATATACAAACTCTATCAGGTGAACTAGTGGTGAACCCAAGATCATCATTTTCAATGAATCATGTCTGCTGCTTTGGCTTTTCAATTCATCTTGTGTGCGTAGTCCATCTGCAGCGACAGGACGGTTGTCGTGGGGCGTTACAGCATGTGGCACCTCTTTGGATTAAAGCTCATTTGCTGAATAGTGCGGCTCAGAAAGACGAAAAGGCTACAAGTCTCCTGCCAGTCACTCCATCTTAGCTTCTCATTTTGGCCACGTTATAAGTCTAAAAAAATGATGTAGCAGCTGAACTCTACAGAAATCAGGGCCCCACATACGCCTGATTACCATTTTTATTCATCTCGGTCTGGCAGCTGATTGTCTCTTTTCCCTTTATTAGTTCGGCTCAATTCACAGAGAAACCATCACTCACTGTCTTAGTACCTCTGATGCCGCGGCTGCCTGCTGAAGATTATTTACAGAATGACTTTCAAAGCGAGCGGCCCGTGCTCTGATACATTCTC
Source organism: Dascyllus trimaculatus (assembly GCA_024666655.1). NCBI lineage: Eukaryota > Metazoa > Chordata > Actinopteri > Pomacentridae > Dascyllus > Dascyllus trimaculatus. The sequence goes on from CM045452.1 coordinate 27,375,681, forward strand.
CGGGACAGATGTTTGTGTTTTGTACCTTGCCACGTGATTAACAACGGGAGCGAAGTTGGTGGGTCCATACAGCTGAACCGTCTTAAGGCTTTGATGGTAAGCTTCAAGGATCCCCTCCATGCCGTTGCAGTACGGGTTCTCGACGTTGCCATTCTGAGAGGAACAACAACAAGACGTGAATGGCCAGTCTAAGTGGAGCGAGTTAATTTTGCAGTATTTCATTCATAACACGATGAGTTAAACTTGTAAAAACTGATTTTTTTGGCCACTTGGGAGCAACAGAAATAAGCTGTGAGCACTGGCATATAGTCAACTTTTCAATTGTTTATTCCCACATCCAGCACTTACAGACCAGCACTGCTATTCGTTTAGTCATACTGGGTCTACCAGTTGAATATATACGAGACAAAAACATGAATGCAGCACTGTACACCGATCAGCATAACATTATGACCACTGGCCTAGTATCAATGCTCTGAACCATTGGACATGGACTAGAGGACCTCTCAGGGTGTCCTATGGGGTCTGGAACCAGGATGTTGGCACTGGATCCTTTGGGTACTCTGGCTTGTGCAGTGGGGCCTCTGTCAATCAAACTTGTTCCACTGCATCCTGTTGATGCTTGATCACAATGGGCTGTAGGAAGTTTGGAGGTCAAATCAACATGTTGGACCATTGTCATGTTCCTCAACATGTTCCTGATTGTTTGATGTTTTTCCATGTGGTGGGGTGAATTTTCCTGTGGGGGTAGACCAGTGACATTTGTGATTTCCATTTGCATGAGGGAGTGTGCTTGTTGTGGGACAATGTTTATTTGGGTGTCTAAGTCTCATCAACATGGATGTTAAAATCCAAGGTTTTCCATCAGAACATCACATAGTACCAATATGATCAATGTTATTCACTTCACCTGTCAGTGGTCATAATGTTGTGGTTTATCCGTGTATATTATCTATTGTACTGAATTCTCTCCATTCTTTTAAACATAGGGGGACTATATATTTGCTGTTCCAACATTGGTTGTCTCCACAACAGAACGACAATCATGAAACAACCAAGTACGCTCAATATTGGAAATGATAATGGTCAGATTAAGACTGGAGTCGTGTCCATCGTTTGCATCATGTAATGCCACATACCTGCATTGCATAGTTAATGAGGTTGTTGATGCTACTTATGGATTATTTTTACACTCTTCCTGAAGGACTCATTGGTGGGGATTTTTTGGGGCTGGATCATGTTTTCAGACATCCAGAAAATTGTACGGCAGATTGTCTGTAATTGTTTCTTCGATGACAAATTGTGTAGTTTTAGAAGTTTAAGTATCTGGCTGCAGCTCAGACTTAACATGCCAACATCTGACATGCCAACAGCCTGTGTTTTTCTTCCTCTTGTCATCTGCGGCTTAATCTCTTTGAAATAAAGCTGCATTTTAACATGGCCCTTTATAGTCACTGGTCAAAGTCGTGTCTTGTTGTTGTTCTTGAAAGCCACACCTGATGAGGACGTTTATTAACTCAAAGGTTGAGAATCTATCATCAGTTTAATAGCTCAACTACTTTTTGTCCACAAATGGCTAGTTTGCAGCCTTTTCCAACCATAACAATAGAAATGAGATTTTTCACTTTTTTTCTAGGTCAGAAAAGAAAACCATTTGCATGTTCTGTTTATTTTTTCTTCAATGTAACATCCGCCTGTGTCTTTTGAGCTGCTTGATGCTTTGCTATGTTCACCAGCCATAGGTTAACTGTGCCGAAACCAAAACCAGTGAAGCTGCTGACTGGAAAACATCACAGTGAGCTGAAACTTGCTTTAAACTCTATAATTCTGACTTGAGAAGCAACTTCAGGCAGCTTCTTTGACACTGTGTTTTCAGATTGTCATTTAATTAATTGAAAAAAAAACTATAGCTGCTTAAAGTAAAGGAGCAGCTGCAATTTTCTACCCTCCCTGCTACATGTATTTATCTGCGAGAGAAACTAACAATGTGGGACTACGACTATAGACTATAGAACCCAAACATTTACATAAGTACGTGTTCTTCTAAATAATTCAATATTCTCACAATGCAATTATGCAGATCACCATTGCTTCTGCCCATACTTCCCTCTACTGTTATCTCCTGGAGCACTTAGGATCGTGATTAGGACCGGCTCGCTCTTTTGACAACCGGGGGAGACTTGAGTGCTGCTATTGTTTTTAATTAGCTTAGCATACCACGACGTTAACCGCCGGTGAACTTGAAGGAAAGGCAGACTTTAAGTTCAGAGCACAAAACGCTGGTTGTAAGTTCTGAACGGTGCTGATTAAAGTTTCTTTTTTCCATGCACCATGACCAGTCTCCCTCTGATGAAGAATCAAATGTCAATACATGCCGCTTAACAAAGAATCTGTGGGCCTCTGCTCCATGTAAAGAAACCACCAGTCTCCATTTAGTTTAGGGGTTTAACTTATACTGCTGAATATTCATTTAATTAGGAGGGACTGGATGTTCTCTATGCAGTAGCTGCGTATCTTCTCCTCTATAAGACATACAGTACAGAGTTTCTCTTTGAGGGCTGAATGACATTTTCAAAAAAATAAAATAAAACCAACACATTTTGTGCCCCCGGAGATGTGCTTCTCAAACTTTGCTTCTTCAAAGGTTAGGTTCCTCAGCTACGGGGCAAATTTCTAACCAAACATGTGAGAAATACTTCACCCAAAGACTGAAACTCCACTTTGAAACCCCCGCTTACATGACGAGAGCATGAAAGAATGAGGCTTCAATTATATGGCCAGATGAATCTTAATTTGCAAATTTTAATGAAAACACGGAGTGATGCAGACGTTACCCTGTAGACACACTCCTCATTAGGCTGTACCACGCAGCAGCCAGAGCACATTAGCTGGCTGAGAGAAGCTAAATTGATTTAAGAATCCTTCAGCCTTACAGAAGCTAATTTGCACTATAAAAGGTAAATGGAATTCAGTCAGAATTATGCATGACAGAGACATACAGTGGCGGCATTTTTCTCAAAATACACGCATCCATATTGTATGTAAAAAAAAAATGTGCATGGAGGGAGAATAAACACACAAACGAACAGCTCTTAGAGATAAACTCCACAGGGAGGGAGGGAGGGAGGGCCGAAATCATCTTCGCATGGATTCACGTTATCAAAAATTCTCACACCGAATTACAGCTTCTGAAATAATCCAATAGTTTACTCACCAGTGGAAATTCGTGGGAAACCCTCCCATCAGGGGGCAGCTTAGCACCAAACCCCAGCGCTGGGAACATCTTATCACTGTCATAGTCCTGGATGATCTCCCCAACAGCCTTCAGGGCCATGGCGTAGGCGTTCATCTGGTATGGGTTCATGTAGTGGAGCGAAGTGGACTGGGATGGATTTCCTTTCGAGACAAAGCGGAGTCAGAGTCAGCGATGCAAACCAGCCAACTGACAGCTGAGAGAAGATGAGTGAACCAAAACTAAATTGGATGTCTCGAATCAAAGGTGGGGCTCGACCTGCCTTATTAGCAGCACTGGAGTTCTGCGAAATAGTTTGAAGGCTGCTGCATGAGGATAAGAGCATATTAATATTTTCTGTTTTAAAGTTCCTGGATTCCTTTCAGTACTTGCAGAATACCAGCACCATTCATTCTGAGCAGAGAAAATAAGACACCTTGAGAATGATCAGACTGAATGCATATGTTTGCTGATTGAAGCCTCTAAACGGATCTACCTTCAAAGGTGCTTTTTTTCATGACAAGGACTTCGTGCCAAGTCCACATCATGTTGGACGGACATACCCAGAGGAAAATCTTACTGCTCAAAGTTTGCTCTTCTATAGCTTGGGAGACAACATTGTGATTCTCACTTGTGTCTCTCATATTTTTCCTCCTAGAATTCACCAGGAGATGTAGGTGGGAAAGGAGGAGAACTACTAGCAACAGGAGTCATACTTTACTTCAGATTTAGAGGAGATAATTCCCATCTTCGACTAAAGGTTCCATTTTTTCTCAATTGAGCTACATGTGAGCTGTATATGAACTTTATATTATGCAAATATAATGCAAACACTGTATTAAAGTGGTCTTCCTAATATTTTGTCAAACCTATTTTATATAAATAGATGTATATATAAAATTTACAAACACATATTGATACAAACACAGATCAGGCTTAACATTATGACCACCTGTCTAATATTGTGTTGGTCCCCTTATGTGCTCAAAAATGCTCTGAACCATTGGGCATGGACAAGAGGACCTCTCAGGGTGTCCTATGGGGTCTGGAACCAGGTCGTTGGCACTGGATCCTTTGGGTACTCTGGCTTGTCCAGTGGGGCCTCTGTCAATCAAACTTGTTCCACTGCATCCTGTTGATGCTTGATCACAATGGGGTGTAGGAAGTTTGGAGGTCAGATCAACATGTTGGGCCATTGTCATGTTCCTCAACATGTTCCTGATTGTTTGATGTTTTTTCCATGTGGTGGGGTGCATTTTCCTGCAGGGGTAGGCCAGTGACATTTGGGATTTCCATTAGCATGAGGAAGTGTGCTTGTTGTGAGGCAGGGTTTGTTTGGGTGTCTAAGTCTCATCAACACGGATGTCAAAATCCAAGGTTTTCCATCAGAAAACCACATAGTACCAATATGATCAATGTTATTCACTTCACCTGACAGTGTTCAGAATGCTGTGGCTGATCGGTGTATATTGTCTATTAATCAACAGTTTCAGTATTTTCATACTCCTCCTTATACCTGATTTCCATATTTTCTTAGGGCTGTAATTTTAAACATATTTTTAATTGTGGAAAGTGAAGTACACATTTTTAATTCTTCTTCTTTCTGCCTTCTTCTTAGGCCAGCGACATTTGGGATTTAAAATCCAAGGTTTTCATCAGAACAGCACATAGTACCAATATGATCAATGTTATTCACTTCACCTGTCAGTGGTCATGATGTTGTGGCTGATCTGTATATATATATATAAAGCTCACATGACAAAATCAAAGCTAAAATAAGAATACCAATTTTGTCTCCCAAGCTATAGCAGAGCAAACTTTGAGCAGTGAGATTTTCTTCTGGTTAGTAGTAACAATCTGCAACACTACATCCACTAAATTCGGGGTTAATTACACTGAGAAAGGTATTTAGGGTGAGACATTGCTTGACAAAAGGTGGCAAGTGTTTATCAGAGCTTTCAGAAACATCTAATTTACCCAGTTGTGTTGAGTTTTCACGAATCAGAAACTTGCAATTACAACAACTCTGATGTGACATGAATGTGACATTAGAGGAAGTCCTTAAGGGGGGGATTAGAGCGACAGCATAGTGGATTTTATGCTTTCTTTCCATTTATCCAACTTCAATTTAGATGTTTTAATTACTTCTATTTTGAGCATTTCTTCATTTGTGCGGCTGCAGATAAAACATATCACACTCGTTCATTAGTTATTCTGTTTATAATCACTGTTGCTGTGCCATCTGTCCAAATTCTCATTCCCTGATCAAGTCTAGCATGTGAGCCTTTCAATAAATCTACTTTAACGATAAAAAAAAAAGAGAGGGAGAAAACTCCAGCCCCTCTTTGATTTGTGGAAAATGTCACAGTCATACATCGGATGACAAATGGAAGCAGAGCGAGCTGATGGTAGCCGAGGCACTCACCATTTGATGCCGTGAAATCAATGGCCACTGTGAAGTGAATCTGAGTCCTGAAACAGATAAAGAGAGAGGGGAAAGGATGCTGTTAAAAGAAGAGAGGCAGGAAAACTGCAGTTTAATGAAGCCTCTGCCAGGTTTCGGCATGATCTCTGCTCTGTTTCAGTGACAACTAAACCCCAAAACAGTGAAGACACACCTTCACTGTCGAGGTCCACAGCTGCGGCAACACAGGGGTTAATCAAGCTTTTATTATTAAACTTATATAACAGAGAGGGTGATCCATGCATTACTTATGGTCCGACTGTATCCACTCTTCTGATCTTCTAATCTTAGTTAAAGATTTAACACCACAGTGGCAAAGACACAAACACATCCGGCAAAATCTGGCGGAAAAGATAATGGCACAGCTATTTCCCCAGTGGTTCCCACAAACATGTAATGAGATGCTGCAGCTGGCGGAATGATTAACGTCACACTGAGGAAAGATATGAGTGTGAGGAACGCGTGAGAGCTGCAACAAAACAAACAAAAAAGTCCTTACTGATTGTTTTGCACCCTAACCACCATCACTATCTTCCATATTGTCTTGGTCCAGCTTGGTCACTGCTCTGTGATCACTACGAACCCGGAGGTCTTCCATTCACTGCCTCAAGGCTGAAAAAGCTGCCTTATGAAATTTCCACAATCTATTGGATGTTTTTTATTCATGAGCCCCTAATGACAGCCAGAACCTTGAAAAGAAACTAAACACGGCCTAACTAGTCTCCGCTGGATTTGCCTTTTTTCCCCAGAGAGGCAAATGAAGAGCGAAGGAGAGGGGGAGCTTAGATCAAAGTGTGTGCTCTTTCATTGTGATTAACACTGATTGCCTCTTCTTGACTTCACCTCCATTCAGGAAAAAAAATCCCACAAGCACAGTATCGGAGATAATGGCGACTTCCTCCTGGGGAGACTCTGACCTCAGCTCATTAATCAGCATTGAGCCGGACCGCTCAGTTGACAAAGGGGAATTGTTACGGTGGCATGCTGCTCAATTTGAAAGTCTCCACTGATTTATGCGGTTAGCTTTGAATGTTTGACCAGAAAAGTGAGGAGGTGAGTTTGGAGCTGAGGCCGAGCGCAAGACAGAAGGAACTGACACTCGAGAAGCTTTTGAATTGCGAACAGATCATTAAACAGAAGTCCATCCTTTGACGTTAACTGCTGCCACAAGAGGAACCATAATTTGTTTTAACTGGCTGTTTACAGCGACACAGCAGTGTTCTCTCCTTCCAATTAATTAATCAATTAGTCACCAACTGTGATAATCAATTAGTCTAACGTTTCGTTATTTCCAGATTTTCAAACACGAGGAGTTGCTGCTTTCTTTGTTTTCATATGATTTGAGTATCTCTGAATGTTTGCACAGTTGGTCAGACAAAAACAATTTAGTCTTTTTACACAGTAAATAAATAACTAAATGAAATATGGGGGTGGCTGTGGCCCAGGCGACAGAGCAGGTTGTCCACTGATCATAAGGTTGGTGGTTCGATCCCTGGCCCCTCCACATGCCGGGCATCCCTGGGCAAGACACTGAACTCCAAAATTGCCTCAGATATACGTTGCTTTGGATAAAAGTGTCTGCTAAATGAAATTGTAGAATGTAGAAATATATAATTAAACCAATAAAAATGGGCATTTTAGCAATTAAACAAAGAAAAAATCTCATTAATAGCTTGTTAGTTGTCTGTAGTTTGTAGTTTGTAGCTACATTCTTAAAAGTAGTCGAAACCCTAATAAAATCCCAGCCATAACATTATGACCCCCTGCTTAATATTGTGTTGGTTCCCCTTATGTGCTCAAAAATGCTCTAAACCATTGGGCATGGACAAGAGGACCTCTCAGGGTGTCCTATGGGGTCTGGAACCAGGACGTTTGCACTGGATCCTTTGGGTACTCTGGCTTGTGCAGTGGGGCCTCTGTCAATCAAACTTGTTCCACTGCATCCTGTTGATGCTTGATCACAATGGGGTGTAGGAAGTTTGGAGGTCAGATCAACATGTTGGGCCATTGTCATGTTCCTCAACATGTTCCTGATTGTTTGATGTTTTTTCCATGTGGTGGGGTGCATTTTCCTGCGGGGGTAGGCCAGTGACATTTAGGATTTCCATTTGCATGAGGGACTGTGTTTGTTGTGGGACAATGTTTATTTGGGTGTCTAAGTCTCATCAACATGGATGTTAAAATCCAAGGTTTTCCAGCAGAACAGCACATAGTACCAATATGATCAATGTTAATCACTTCACCTGTCAGTGGTCATAACGTTGTTGCTGATTGATGTATAACATGCAGTGCAAAAATCATGTGATGCAAATTTCTGATAGGAAGCTGACCTAACTTGTGACTGACATATTTCTAAAAAAAACCTGCAACCTGATCAGCATACAAGCACTTTAAGCCCAGGATTTTGTTAAATGTTTTTCTTTAATATTACATCTGCACACGACAAACAACAGTATATGTAGAGAGACATCAAGGCTGTGGGGAAAAAAATCTTATTCTATTGCTAGGATTAGATAAATGATTGGAATTAAGGTGGCTAAGAAAAGGAAAACAACAATTAGAGGTCTATGATTGGCTCTTCAGAAACAGATTCCCAGCCTGCATCTCTGGTTTTGAATACAATACACGAAGGAGTCAAACGCTTGAATTACATTTCCTATTGATAAATAAATCATGAGTGTACGTTGAATATACTACCTGGATTATTCACAGCGATCCCATCCCTGGAGGAATGAGGTTTAATTGTGGCTTATTTTCCTATCTTTGACACCGTCGTCATGGCGATGTAACCTATTGCAGAGTTGTTGCTGCTGAGATCATACATCGACGTTACACCAGAGAGTTTGAGTGAGTCTCGTCTTCTCCAGCACACAATTTGTACAATCTGTGTCAATATGAGAATACGTCTGACTTCGAAACAAATCTAGACCCGTGGTGCCTCCGTTTAAAGTGGAGCTGTGGTGTATTAATGCAACAGAGTTCAGGGGTCACACTGATGCAACACAAATTCTTCCACTAGGTCTTGAATAAATGTTAATTACGACCTGAACCTTGATATGTAACGCAACTGAGCCATGTGGTATCATCAAAAGTGAATGTAATTCTGTGGATAATAGGCTGAAAACGGTGGCGTTTTAATACGTCTGCTAGGTTTTTCCACTATTAAGTATTAAGTACCACTAAATGTCAACACGGCCGGGATACTAAGAAGCTCAGTGACCTGGTAAAAAGCCCCAGGATCTGTCTAATCTACACTGTAATTACGGGAGAATTGTGGAGTGCTCTTTTGTAAATCCTGCTTTGGGAAGACCACTTTCTCTTGCTCGTCTGCATACATAAATAATACACTATAGCACAGATGATGTACACCGATCAGCCACAACATTATGACCACTGACAGGTGAAGTGAATAACATTGATCATATTGGTACTATGTGCTGTTCTGATGGAAAACCTTGGATTTTAACATCCATGTTGATGAGACTTAGACACACAAATAAACATTGTCCCACAACAAACACACTCCCTCATGCAAATGGAAATCCCAAATGTCACTGCTCTACCCCTGCAGGAAAATGCCCCCCATCACATGGAAACAACATCAAACAATCAGGAACATGTTGAGGAACATGACAATGACCCAACATGTTGATTTGACCTCCAAACTTCCTACACCCCATTGTGATCAAGCATCAACAGGATGCAGTGGAACAAGTTTGATTGACAGAGACCCCACTGCACAAGTCAGAGGACCCAAAGGATCCAGTGTCAACGTCCTGGTTCCAGACCCCATAGGACACCCTGAGAGGTCCTCTTGTCCATGCCCAGTGGTTCAGAGCATTTTTGAACACATAAGGGGACCAACACAATATTAGGCAGGTGGTCAGATTGTTTGCACGATTGGTGTATTTAAGCACCTATAACATGTCTTTCAACACCATCTAAACTCCTTCCAAACTTTGTAGAGTTGGGATTAAGGATGCTCTGTATCTGTACAATAGTTTTCTGTGAGAGTTCACTGGTTGAACAGATTGCGAAGTCAGAATACCTTTTGTGATGCTACTTTCTATTAGAGAAAAGTGCTGAAACAAATAGTTCATGGACACACACAGTGCTTACTACTGCCTGAGCTACATCTCTCACCACATTTACATCACCATTGTGCAAAGCAGTAGTTTTTGACTCTAAAAGTAAAGCGAGCATCCTTTCAAAAACAATTCCATTAACACTTTTCATTTATAAAAGAAAAACCCCATTTCACCTCGAAAAGAGCACCAGTTTGTACGCTTGTGCTGAGACATGTTGGACCAAGTTCATCTCAATTAGGTTAACAAGTAATACTAAAGCTGCTGATTTCAATTAGATGTACTGAAATAATTAAAACACCACTTTATTCCAAAACTCGCTGACTTTAGCTACCATTACTTTACTGCTCAGGCTCATTCTATTTACTAAATCTGGAAGAATAACTAGAAACATGAAAGAAACATGGATGTCATGGCATCAGACGAACAATGGTAAAGGAGCAGTAAACCTAATTTTATGCACCTTGTTAATCGAATCCACAAAGGTAAACTGCCCCCGACAAAGCAGAAAGATCAGTGAGGTTCATTTTAATAGCTCATCTACAGCTCAAATCTACATTTTACATTTCAGATATGAAGAAACTAGGCTGATCCAAGCCTCTTCTGCAGCTCTCTCTCTCTTTATGTAATCCCAGTCTGACTCGGTGAATCCTGACTCGGTGTATGTTTGGGACCTAGCAGACGCCTCCCTGATGGTTATTGTGTAATGAATGAAAATGTAAACATCCAAAGTGCCTCGAGCTTCTGCGCAGTACTTTTTGCACAGCAGGGATTTGTTTATAAAAAAAAAAATTGCGACTAAGAAATCAATATGGATCAATGTTGACTGATGCTGCAGTATTGTCTGTTTTGTGGGTCCTTCTGCAAACAACCAATGGCTGGTCTGGAGACGGTATTTTTATCCTTGCTATCCTCAGATCTATAGTCCTTGAGAGCAGGTTACGTTTCAGTCATTTTTCATTTTACAGACACTTCTTTGAGCGAAGCATCGCTCAATAGACTAATTTATGTACAATCATCACTTCCCACACTTGGCCAGGAGTTAATAAATCTGACACCGGCCTTTCAAATGGCCTCACGCAATCCAATTCAGCACACATCCTTCAGAACAGTCCGTCCGGCGATCCCCCTTTGGCTTCACTGTGTCCTTTCACATCACCACTCGCCCCTTCTCTCGGTCTTGTTCTCGTCTAAAGTGACAACTCCCCGACCAGTTTGTGCACCACCTAGAGTTACTGCAGCAGTTTAAAATAGCTGGAAATGCACCAGTGTCATGTTTACTTCCCCCCTCCATCCTCCAGTTAGACAAACACCATATGGCGGGGAGCCTTTGTAATGTGAATCGCCCGCGGTCTTGGCAATCTGGGCGGGGAGGGACGCTGTGTGTAGTGTAAAGCAGTGTGACAAAAGAACTCACCTGCGGTTCGTGTACAGGCTCGTTAACATGTGTTGGAAATGCACCAATACTGACAGAATGGCTGGCACAGATTAGCGCAGCGGTTCAAACGTGTGAGGAGATGCAGGCAGATGTTCACGAGGACGTAGGTTTGGTTTCAGAGATGCGGAGATGGCAAAGACACTCATCGAAAACAAATGCACTTCTATTAGTTTCTTTGTCTGTGTGAATGAGGCTAAGATGGCAGAAAGACATCTCTGTATAATGCAGACCACACCACAAACTACATGCTGCAAAGTCGAATCAACACCTCGCAAAGGTGTAATACAGATGTCTTATTTAAACATGCAGAGAGGTTGGAAGTACTTCTCTCAGCCCTGAGCAGGTATTCATGATAAAGCTACACACAGGTTCAAGAAATATCACCATGAAAGCAAGGAAGGGACCTATGTGTTAGAAGAATTGTGCTTATAATTGTGCTTATGTAAGAATTATACTTGTTAGGTAATCATTGAGTGACTGTCAGGACTTTAAAGTCTACATGTCAGCAACCATGATTGTAAAGATATGAATCACCATAAAACAATCCAAGCTGTATGTACTCACAGTAAAGAACACAGAGAACAGAACTGACCCATTAAGATTGTGTAAGTGACACTTATGTTGTGCTGACGTGTGGGGACGTCATGTGTTACATGATTGTTTTTACCAAATAAAAAGAGCCAAGGACAGAAGGACTAGCCAGAGAGCTGGAATGCTGTAGCGATGCATACTGCAGAGCTGTAGTGTCCGTTCTCTCCTTGTTCGCAAGTAAAAGACCTGAGCTCGTGAGTGCCGTCTTCCTTCCTGTGCTGTGTGTATTTTCAGGTTTTGAACCTAACACTATGAGAGGAAGCACACAGTAAAAAAGCAGTGTAATAACCAGAAGCAACATTTTTAACAACTCAGATCTTTTCTCATCTGGACTTTGGCGGCTGAACACTATGAGAACAGTGGTTGGAGAGGTTTTACAAAGAAAATGAAACAAGAACTACAAAAAATATGGGCAAAAGTGGGGTTTTTAAAAGCAAGGGGCAGTAAAAGTGGCAATAAAATAAAGGTGTTTAACACTACAGTGTAAAAAAAAATCTGTAATGTTGCCGAAAATTTACTTTTTATTTTGTCGATATTTTTCTGTCTGTCTGAATATATAACTTAAAAAAAAACTTTAACTTCTGAATAACATTAAAAAAAACTTATAATTTTCTATTTTTTTTTACATTTAAAGACAATTTAAATTCATCCCCAGATTTATCTGAGTTTTTTCATTGTTCAATGAATGAAACTATTGAAATCAAGTAGATATATTTTGTGACAGTGAACAGAAAAAGAAGTACTGGTTATGTATTTTTGCAATGATTTGTTTGTGTTTTTTATCAGTGTATAATATCAGAAAGCATTACATGAAAAAATGAAAAATACAGAAAAAACATGGAATTAAGGACAATTATGGTTATTATTATGGTTATTTTACAGTATTGTGGTATCCCAGCTGCATAAATATTACCATTTCCCCCCTTTTTAATTTCACTGAAAGCAACTTATACAAAATATAAACATTTTCAGGAATTCAGATCTGAATTAGTGCAACTAGAGTGAAATTTTACAAAGAAAATCAAGGAAAAAGTACAAAACTAATGTGGGCAAAGTGGGATTTTGAAACCGTTGGATGTATAGTATGAGGCAGTAACAGTGGCTATAGTTAAATAAAGATCAGGGAGTTCAAGGCTCAGACTGCAGGAAACTGTCACGACAGCTTGTGGTTGTGGTGATTCCCTGGATACAAGAGAGCATAACTGTGTCATACATGAATGCAGAGAGGAGCGCTCTACTTCTGCTTCACTGTAAAGTCAAACATGAACAGGACCAGCAGTGGCCTGATGTCAGAACGAAAAACAGGTCGGCACACAGCGGCTGAAATCATTTCACATCAGCACCGTCTCTCTCTTTTCTTTTTTGCAAAGCTGAACAAATAACAAACCCGGCTGCTGCGCTACGATATAACCTTGTAAGAGAACTACTGTCACCGCTGAGAAATACCTCTCTGTTTCTAATAATAAGTGAATATCAAAGGGCAGCGAGGGAGGAAGACGAAGGAAAGAAATGTTCCCGTCAAAGAGCAATTTTACAGTCTGACCACAAAGCTAGCCTAAATCAAATAATAAAAAAAAAACGGCAGTATCACTTTCTCCCATTTCAGGACAACAGGATATTTTTGGATGGAACTATTAAACCTTAATAAGATCTGCACACAATGGAGGCTGCACACGAGCCATTACACGGCTGATCTCACCGCAGATTTAATTTAAAAAGAAACATTTCAACATGCGATGAAAAGAATATAAATCTTTCATTAGGAGCTCTGAATTGGAGCCGCATGTGGCTGCTGGACTTTAATTACCTCTATTTGACTGTATCTCTGCACCCAACTGATGGTTAATGAAAATGAATGAAAACCCAATTCGCAGAGAAACCAGTCAGGATGCAATGGTTGGTCTGGAAAAAAAGAAATTGCTTTTTTTTCTCCCCTCCACTTGAGAAATCATCTAAAATGCATCGTGTTAGTTATCACCTCTTAGAAAAAAGGGGGGAGCGGTAAAGCAAACACACATGAAAAGGAGAGAAATCAATAGCAGAGATCTAAAATATCCAATCTGTGTCTCAGATCTGGTTTATTTTAGTTTATTTTTTTTTTAAAGCTTGCCGGTCGGGCTCCCACTCATATTTCTGATCATCTGTCTGAATGATGACGTTGGCGGGCATTCAGGTTCAGTCTTCTCCTTTTTTTCTGTTGCTTTTTATACATTTGTATGAGTTGAAGGAGGGGGAAAGTCATCTCTTTCGCCCCGCGAGTACAGACGCCGGATCGAAACCGAGCGATCCGCAGAACAAACACTGGCTGTGTGCTCTGCCTTGAAACCCCCGTGAAAGTGCATCTTTTGTTCTGTGAGATTTAAACAAAAGTAGAATCAGGTCTAGAGGGGTTTTGTTTGAGCTGTGACATCTATTAATGAGTAGAAAACCATCCTGCTGCGCATCAAATACGATTAGGCCCAAAGAAAATCCTTCATTACAGTAAATATTATGTCATGTGAGAGTCTTATTTCTACGACTCGTGAGCTGCCTGTTCCCCGAGACGCTATAAAACGAATTTCATCTAATAATTAGTGGAAACATACATTTATTCTTCTTTGTTTGACCATCCCACAGGATCCCACAGGCTTTCTCATTATTACAGAGCTGCAGTTCATTTATACCAGGGGTGCTCAATCCTGGTCCTCGAGAGCCCCTATCCAGCATGTTTTAGATGTTTCCCTCTTCCAACACACCTGATTCAAATGATGAGCTCATCATCAAGCTCTGCAGAAGCCTGATATGGATCCTGATCATTTGAATCAGGTGTGTTGGAAGAGGGAAACATCTAAAACATGCTGGATAGGGGCTCTCGAGGACCAGGATTGAGCACCCCTGATTTATACACTATATTGTCAAAAGTATTGGGACACCCCCCCCAAATAATAGAATCAAGGTGTTCCAATCACTTCCATGGCCACATGTGTATAAAATCCAGCTCCTAGGCATGCAGATGGCTTCTACAAACATTAGTGAAAGAATGGGTCGCTCTGAGGAGCTCATTGAACTCTAGTGTGGTACCCTGATAGGTTGCCACCTGTGCAACAAGTCCATTCGTGGAATTTCCTTGATAACAAATATTCCACAGTTAACTGGTATTATAACAAAGTGGAAGCAATTGGGAGCAACAGCAACTTCGCCATGAAGTGGTAGTCCACGTAAAATCAGAGCGGGTTGTCCACTGATTGCAAGGTTGGCGGTTCGATCCCCGGCCCCTCCGCATGCCGAAGTGTCCTTTGGCAAGACACTGAACCCCAAGTTTTAAAATTTTACTTTTTGTTTTTAAAGCCCTCAACGGCCTGGCACCTATTTATTTGACAGAGCTTCTCGCCATCCGAAACCCGAACAGGGCGCTAAGGTCCACGAATCAGCGATCACTGGAGGTCCCTCGGACTAGATATAAACACTGGGGTGATCGAGCCTTTTCTGTCGCTGGGCCCAGACTCTGGAACCAACTTCCCCCTGAGATGCGCACCATCACAGACTTTGGCCTTTTCAAAACTCGGCTCAAAACAGATCTTTTCAGACTGGCTTTTAATACACAGTAATGTGGTGACATTTTATTTTGTTTGATTTTACTGTATTTTATCTTATTTTATTTGTTTTTATCAGATTTTTATTTTCTTGACATGTGTTCTAATGTTTTCTTTTAATCGTTTTTTGTTTCTAATTTTACTGTTTGATTTAACTGGAAAGCACTTTGGTCACCTTGAGTGTTGTAAAGTGCTATATAAACAAATTTTTGATTGATTTGATTGATTGATTGCTCCCAATGGCAGATTAGCGCCTTGCATGGCAGCTCTGTCACCATTGGAGTGTGAATGGGTGATTGAGAAACACATCATAAAGCGCTTT
Source organism: Dascyllus trimaculatus (assembly GCA_024666655.1). Classification (NCBI taxonomy): domain Eukaryota; kingdom Metazoa; phylum Chordata; class Actinopteri; family Pomacentridae; genus Dascyllus; species Dascyllus trimaculatus. The sequence goes on from CM045452.1 coordinate 27,391,385, forward strand.
GGATACCACTAAGGTAGAAAAAGGCGCTATATAAGTGCAGACCATTTACCATTTACTGAGTGCGGACAACGGTACTTGCCTGACCGAATTGTGCCAAGTGTGAAGTTTGGTGGTGTTGGCTTATTTTTCAGTAGCTGGGCTCGTCCCCTTGTTCCAGTGAAAGGAAGACATTCTGGACTATTTCATGCTCCCAACTTTGTGGGAACAGTTTGGGGATGGCCCCTTCCTGTTACAACATGGCTGCCATCAGTGCACAAAGCAAGGCCAATAAAGACATGGATGAGCCAGTTTAGTGTGAAGGAACTTGACTCGTCTTCACAGAGTCCTGACCTGAACCCTGATAGAACACCTTTGGGATGAATTAGAGTGGAGACTGAGAGCCAGGCCTTCTGGTCCAACATCATTGCGTGATCTCTCTGGAAGCATGGTCAAAGATTCCCATGAACACACTCCTAAACCTTGTGGAAAGCCTTCCCAGAAGAGTTGAGGCTGTTATAGCTTCAAAGGATGGGCCAACTCCATATTAAATGCTACTGATTAAGAATGGGTTGTCATTATAGTCCATGTGTGTGTAAAGGCAGACGTCCCAATGCTTTTGGCAATATAGTGCATCGCGTGAAACAGAGGCAGTGTTATTAATAATTACACAGAAAAACCCAAACCAACTTGGCGATTGTTCAGTAAAGAATAAGCTCAAACCAAAGACTGATAAGACGTTGTAGTTGCCTCAAGGTTTTCCAGCTTAATTGACCAAATCAGCAGCTACTTTTCCTTAAGTCTCTTCAGTTCAGCCTCGTTCCATGGATACAGTTAATCTCTCCCATTGCAGATAAGCAGCGCTGCTCCATCTCTCCATGCCAACACGAGTAATCTAGTTTATTTTTCTCCATCAGTCTGTGCAATCTGCTCCGAAGCTGACAGTCTGGTAAACACACTATCTCCTCGTTTTCCTTTTCTTGTTTGGCAAATTAGGTCACTGATGAGAAGGGGGGAAGTGAAATTAAAGGCGTTTGTGAAAGTGGAAGCTGTTTTTTTTAAATATTTGATCCACTTTGAAAAAACAGATGAAGTTAAAATAGTTGGACGAGAATCATTTATTCAGCAGAAATCTCAAATGGATGTGATATTCTTCTTGTGTTGCCGACTTTAGCAGAAATACTGTCCTGCGGGCATTTTGAATAATTGTTCCCCGGAAATGTTTGACACCCCCTTCAGGCAAAATTCCCACAGCTACAAGGTGTTTAAGAGTTTTTTTGCATCTAGTACCTGTTTCAAATAGTTTTTTAGTGCCTAACATCCTCTACCAACCCTCAGTTTCTTCATTTTGAGCCATTACTTGCTGCATTGTCTCTCTGAAAGGTTCATCTTTCACACAGATGGCCTCACGTTATCTTCAAGCGCACACAGTTCATACTTGAATCAATGATTGCATGCTGCCTGTTTCCTGAGGCAGCAAAGCGACTCCAACATTTGCACCACCTCGGTTGGTTCTTCTCCTGGAAATCCGTCTTCCATTTGAGCCAACGAATGCACTGCTACTGTGGCCAAACACCTCCGACTTTGTTTCATCTTTTTTGAGCACATTATTCCAAAAGTCCTGCTCTTTGCCTGCGTGCTCATCGGCAAGTTGTGCTTTTGCTCGACGTTTCTTTTTGGACAGCAAAGGCTTTTTTTTCCTGGCACGCCTCCTAGTGCAGGTCAAATTGGTACAATCTCTTTCTGATTGTAGACGCAGCACTTTGACACGTGCAGATCCTGTGATGACATTCTGGAGGTTCGTTGATGTCAGATGTTCTGCTCTCGGGCTGAATTTGCAGGATCAGCCGGTCCTGGACAAACAGTTTGTAGATTATTTTCCTCACAGTGGGATGATTTATTTCAAACAATGTGGAGTCTCATAGGCACTCACGACTGTTTTTTCTCCTCCTGAAGGCCTTAGATATAATGACGCCACGCACTTCAACATAGACTCGCGACGTCTGAGGTTTATTCAAAACAAGCTAAAATCTCTGACACCGAATCTGGAATGTCTGATTTTATGGATCTGAAGGTGTGATTAATGCAAGGTGTATTTATTGTTTTTATTGTTTCCGCTTGATGTGCTGTTTTTATTTCACCCTATAGGCACTGTTTCAAGAGATGTACTTATTTTTCCACATGACTGTACATAAACACGACTCTTCTGGCTTTGATCATAAACAGAGCTATATGTTTATTAACTTCTATTTATTATTTATTGGTCGCTAGTCTTCCAGGAGTCCCCAAATATCTTAAAGTCTTTCAAAAACAGAGAGAACCAAACAGTATTGCAGAAAAAAAGTCTTTTAGCGTGTAACCCAAAGGTTGGCGGTTCGATCCCTGCTGCCCCCGAAGTGCCGAAGTGTCCTCGAGCAGCCCAGCTACAATTTAGTTTGTTCTAGAAATACCCTGAGAAAGTAAGCAATGTTTTCAGCGAGAAATTTTATTTTGGTTTTCAGAATGCTCTTAAAGCATTTTGCGAATGCTGCAGAGTCGTTCCATGAAAACTCACCTAAAGCCCTGCCAGCTGGGATCATGGATTTTTCTTGAAAACACTCATGCAGAAACTTCTACCTAAACCAAGGAACCATGCAAAATCCCACAGCTCCACTCCAAACAGCTTTAGAGTCATGAATTTTTAAAACTTGGCCCTCGGTGGTAAACTTGATCACTTCAGCAATTCTTCTGTAAAAACATTGATTTGTTTCTTTTTAATCCTTAAAAAGGTTTCAAAGAAATCAAAACAATCCTTCCTGATACAAAACACTGTTAAAGTGTTCTAAAAAGTGGATTTTCATCTCTGAAGCTAATTTTACGAAGACCTGTGGCAGTTAGTTTTTGATGTAGCACCAAATGACATTTAGATCTGACAGAACTAAGTTGTTTCTACCCACAACAAAGACTTGGTTGGAATAGAGTGAATATTAGTGGAGATATGAATTTTTGAAAATGAAAGATTTTTTGTTTTGATGATAAATGATAGTTTTTTATTATTTAAAATCTGCATAAGCTATTGAGATGATTACAAATTCCAACTTTTTCTTGAGGTTTCTGGGATGTTCAGTAACATAATCAGCCAAATCCTGTGGAAAAATAATCAACTTGTGAGGCTTTAAAGATGCTTTAAAAGAATCGCTGAAGTGATCGAATTTAACACCGAAGGCCGATTTTCAAAACTTCATAACTAATTTGGAGTAGAGCTGTGGGATTTTGCAAAATTCCCTGGTTTAGGTAGAAGTTTTTGCATGATTTTTTTCAGGAAATTCCATGACCTCAACTGGGAGGCCTTAGGTGAGTTGGCGTGGAGTGACTCTGCACTGAGAGCATCCTTCCTTTGTCGTCTTGAAACATTGTGGAAACGATTTACAGAAGAACTTTCTCAACAGTGACATCCTCAGAATGTTCTACCTTTGTTAATATGATCACCATCATAATAAAAAAACATTCTGTCATCTGAAGCTCCAAGAAAATCTTCAAAACATGGTTCAAATGTAGGTTCTTTTTTTGTTATCAGGTAACATAATCTGACAGTATCCTCTGAATGTAAAAGCATTCTGTCTTAGTTCCCTCTTAACCTCATAGGAACATTACTTAAAATGCTAAATATCAATAAAAAGTTTTCTTTAAAACGTTACTAGAACTTATAGGTGATGTTAGCCAACGCTGGAGGAACATTTCCTGCTTGCTGAGAAGATACTGAACCCCAAGCTGCTGTTCATGTCGCCATCAGTATGAGTGTTTGTGAGTGTGAATGAGAAACAAACTGTGAAAAGCACTTTGCAGAGCTTTGCTGAGGTTAAAAGCTGCTCTATATGTGCAGACCATATATATATATCGATCGCTGGATCTTTTAATGAAAGTGCGAGTTAATTTCTGCACCCATGCGGTCCGTCATATTTAAAAAGCAGGGCTGCTCCGGGTGCAGGGCCATTCATTAACGCCATGAAGTCCGAGTTAATGTTGCGTTAAATCTTCTACATGTTGGGGATTTACCTCGATGTATCATTCTCAAATTAATTTTGACAGCTCGGTCTAATGGCAGCCGCGACGTATATGTTGGTTTACGTTCCGCTCGAGGCCCAAGAGGCAATTTGGCCCAAAAAAACCAGAGAGACGACAAAAGACGGAACCACAGTCGAAGCAGAAACAGAGGGCAAGGCAGCCTTGGCTTCACAGTACACAGACAGAGGCAGAAGGGACGATGAAGTACTGACCCAGTAATTGTCATATTTTGGATGGCATCTTCCTGACAAGTCTCATCTCCACGGCTCATTGGGAGTATTTTAATACAGAATCACTTCCTCTACTGAGAGCACTTCTCGGAGAAAACACGAGGGAGGCAATGACAACAGACAGGCTGCAGCTCGTCTTTCAAGATGAAGTAAAAGACCTCAAGAGGAAAAAACACAGGTGCAGGAGAGATTTTCATTCAGAAAGCTCATCTTTGTTTTTATTTTAAAAATAACAGTCTTTGTCATCAGCCTCTCTCAGGTAAAGAAGGAAAAACCGAGCTGTGATATCTCAAAATGTGGGTAACAGAAGGATGAAGAACTACTCTGCACAACGCTTCACTCCCTTCACTGGGTCGCATTAATTAACGGGCTAATCTGTCTGCTTTCTGTATGAAACAGAAGATTACGGCTTTTCATTGAACACGACAGATAAAATGTTGTTCCGAGCTTTAATCTGATAGCTGCATTAAGAGTTCAATTACAATCTGATTTTGAGTGCTGGAGTGATTTATGTGATGTGTAATGCCTTTGACTGCAGCAGCATTTACATTCAGTAATACTCACAATTAAAGCAAAATTGAATTCGTGGTGATCTCAATTAGACATGAAGCTTTTCACTGAACTGTAATCCTTCATTCACTGAGCCCTCCGTCACAGAAACTTACACCGATCAGCCACAACATCATGACCACTGACAGGTGAAATGAATAACATTGATCATATTGGTACTATGTGGTGTTCTGATGGAAAACCTTAGATTTTAACATCTGTGTTGATCAGACTTAGACACCCAAATAAACATTGTCTCATGCAAATGGAAATCCCAAATGTCACTGGTCTACCCCTGCAGGAAAACCCCATCACATGGAAACAACATCCAACAATCAGGAACATGTTGAGGAACATGACAATGGCCCAACATGTTGATTAAACCTCCAAACTTCCTACACCCCATTGTGATCAAGCATCAACAGGATGCAGTGGAACAAGTTTGATTGACAGAGACCCCACTGCACAAGACAGAGTATCCAAAGGATCCAGTGCCAACGTCCTGGTTCCAGACCCAATAGGACACCCTGAGAGGTCCTCTGGTCCATGTCCAGTGGTTCAGAGTAATTTTGAGCACATAAGGGGACCAACACAATATTAGGCAGGTGGTCATAATGTTATGCCTGATCAGTGTATACCTTTTTGGATTAGTCTTTCACAGGAACATGAAGACATTAAAACATGAAGTTTACTCTTTAAATACAACAGCAGCAGTAGTCTGTCCTAATAAAGCCTCAGAGGAAACTAAAAAAAAAAGTCTAGTTCTAAAGGGAACATCTTCTTTTGTTTGGGAGTTGGATTTGTGTTTTTGTTTCCTCAGAACTCTGTTGGCATCAGCCTGGAGTTTGGGCAACATTTTTGATCATTGCATCTTTGATCAACAGGTGATGTCTTACAGGAAAAGCATTCACTACTACCCTTTCCTTTGTGATTTTTTTTGGCTAGTTATCCTTTCCAAAAGTCACTTGTTACACGGAAAATAAACGGTACAATCTGTTCTAAAAATATTTGCAAAGAACTTAAGATGAGAAACAGAAGTAATCAATCAAATCTCTAATCTCATGCATATTTCTGAGAAGCTGTGACTGTTTCTTTTTCTTCCAAATTTCTCACAGAAGAAGAAAACACTGGAATACTGTGTGCACATGTCCTAGTATCAGCAAATTTAGGTTACTGCAAACAGGAATAATTGTTTATCTGGGTTTTTGCGAATGTGAAATGATGGTAAGTTGCACAAACATAGCAACAAGTAAACGAAAAACATCCAAGTGAATGCGGCGCGTTGCATTTTTATCGAGTGTATTAGTCTTTGTAACCTTATTGTTTCTCCTCTTCCTCGGTTTCTCTGCAGTGTCTCAAGGACAAACTGGATCAGAGGCGAACAAGTGAAAAAAGGTAAGGATGAAAACATTGTTATTTTGTATGAGTGGGTACAGTGTGTGTGTGTGTCCATTTGTGTGAGCTGGAGGGAGACCAACAGGACAGATCTGGGACACTCGGCAGCAGAAACCTAAAACCAGGGCAGCCACTGATCCACTGAGAAACATTTCCATATGTGACAGGTTGTCCGCCCTTAATTAAGCTCTCAGATCTTCTCCATATTTTACCATAATCATTCATATTCGTGCCCGCTGCGGTCGCGGCGATGGACATGATTGTCTCCTCTGGGTGGTGTGGTGAAAACATGGATGGGTGCTTCTACTGCAACGGGCAGGGGAGGATGAGTCAGGGGAGCTGGAGTGATGCATTTAAAGCCACGCCGTTAAACCTCGCAGCGGTGATTTTCCACCTTATTTCCAAGTGTTAGTCACAGCCATGACATGTCTACAATCCCTGCAACGCTGTGCTGTAAAATTAACTGGTATTCTAACACCAAATTTAAGAGTTCAGGCTGTATTCACCAGTCAGTAGCACCAGTATCTGCGACAAAGAGCACTACCAGCTGAAATATGTGACTCTTTAACTGGACTGTTTTTCTTCAGTCCTACTGCAGACGGCGGCGCAGATGAATCACTAGTGGGAGTTTGAAATCTCTTTAAAGTATAACAGAGGGCTCCATCGTTTAACATGCGGTGCCGTGTTCATGTCATATAAGATAGATGGTACCAAAGGGAAAGATTCTTTTCTTAAAAAACATGTCGACAACATAAAACCACATCCATTAACCTTCTGAAACCAGTGCAGCTTCTGAGCTTTTTGTCTCCTCACCGTCGGCCCATTTTTCACTGCGATATAAAGTCCTGCACCTCTATGGAAGCAGCACAACCATGAATAGAAGGAGAGAGAACCCAGAGATGTCTTTGTGCTGGATTATGCACTTAGAGACCCATAGAGATGCAAAAAAGAACAACTACGTGATGCAGCGGCAAAGCAAAAGAGACACAAAATGACTTGAAAGAGATGCAAACCGACCCAAAATTGATGCAAAATGAACATGCAGACATGCAGAAACTGTCCGACTGAGAAATAACTCAACAAAAGAGACAGAAACATCCAAATAGACACATAAAGAACAAAAAATACAGACAAAGTGACCACAAAGAGAGTCCAAATATCAAGTACAAGCTGCAAAAATACAGTGAAGAACATAAAGTCCTGCACCTCTATGGAAGAAGAACAACCATGAATAGAAGGCAAGAACTCAAAGATCTCTTCTGTGCAGGATGACACAGTTATAATGCCATTGAGCAGAAAGAAGAGAAAAATTTGATTAATCATTTTGCAAAACGTGTCTCTTCTCTGCTTTGTGTAAACACTGTCTGCAGCTCAGCCTAAAAGTCCTTGAATATTAACAAGTGACTGTCGGTTGCAGTTGAGTCACTAAAGGCTTCCCGGTTACGTCTAGGAGTGCTGACTTTTTAGTTTTTTACAGTTCAAAAGATCATTTTTGGCAAAGCAAGAGATGAAAACGCGCAGAATAATGTGATTTGATGAAATATCATGACTTTAAAATAAGATTTACTTAAATTTCCCAGTGGTACTTCCCATCACCGATGAGTAGTTCACGGACCATCAGAAAGTTTATCTTTACAGTTTCTGACTCTGATAAATGGTGTAGTTTGGGTTTTTTTTTGTAAACGTAACATGACTTTCAAACCCGCATACATAGTTAAATTTGGCTGTGATTCTATTGGTCTATGGTTACCTTTTGAGGCACTTCAGTACTGAATGTCAAGTGGAGTTTACTGTATTTTCATAGTGGTACTGCACATTACAGATGAGTAGTTCAAGGACCGTGGTAAAGTTTATTTATACAGTTTCTGACTCTGATAATTGGTGTAGTTTTGTTTTTTTGTGTGTGTGTAAAGGTAACATGAGTTTGAACCAGCTGGTGGGTTTTATGTTTTACAGGGTTAAACATGACTTTGATTTTACTTCATATTGGTTTTTGACCACCTTTTCAGGTCCTTCAGTGCTGAATGTCAAGTAGAGTTTGCTTAATTTTCACAGTGGTACTTCCCATTACAGATGAGCAGTTCAAGGAACATGGGAAAGTTTAATTGTACAGTTTCTGACTCTGATAAATGGTGTAATTTTAATTTTTTTTGTTAAGGTAGCATGAGTTTCAAACCCGTTGGTGGGTTTAAGGGTTTACAGAGGTAAACATGGCTGTGGTTATGCTTAATATATGTTTGACTACCTTTTCAGGTACTTCAGTACTGAATGTCAAGTGGAGTTTACTTAATTTTCCCAGTCGTATCTCCCTTCACAGATGAGCAGTTCAAGGACCATTGGAAAGTTTATTTTTACATTTTCTGACTCTGATAAATTGTGTAATTAAGTTTTTTTGTGGAAAGGTAACATGAGTTTCAAACTTGCTGGTGGGTTTAAGGTTTCACAGGGTTAAACATGGCTTTGATTATACTTCATATTGGTTTTTGACCACCTTTTCAGGTACTTCAGTACTGAATGTCAAGCGAAGTTTACCTAGTTTTTCCAGTGGTCCTTTCCATGACAGATGAGTAGTTCAAGGACCGTCGGAAAGTTCACTTTTACAGTTTCTGACTCAGATAAATGGTGCAGGGTTTTTTTTTCCCTGTAAAAGTAACATGACTTTCAAACCTGCAGGTGGGTTTTGGGGTTTTAAAAGGTTAAATATGGCTTTTTTGGTTGAGTTTTCCAGCCTTTGCTATTATTTGTCTGTTGACTTGAACGCTATTTAAAGCTCAGACTTTTTGTCATGACAATTTAATGTACCATGAACATAAAGGCTCATGTTGTAGCACCCTAAATGCTCCAACAGTACATTTTCACTCTCTGTCCATTTGAATAATGGAAAAGTTTGGTCGTGTAAACAGACAGAACGGAAATCACAGCATAAAGTAGTTAAATGTTTGTTTGACAGCCACCCTGCGGCTATAAAGGGAAGCTCTGTTCTCTAGTTTCGCTGTCGTGCTGCTTTGGTGGTTTTATTTTTTGACCAACTTTTTATTAGCTTTTCATGCCAGAACATCCCAGCTGGGCATTTATACAGCTGACACCTGAATACTAAATAAGATTAACGTAATTAAAGAACCCCATCGCACATGTTTTAGGACTCGGCTTAGGACGTCTGATGCGTTTTTCCCAAAGTTTATGACTATGCTAGTTGTTTCCTACTTCATTGTAAATTGTGTTATTGTGTCACATTCAGTATATTCAGCACAATGAAACCCAAACATCCAGAAGTGGAAGGCGACATCAGGAAATCTGATAATATGTAGTCAGACTTTCTGTGTCATTGAGGAGCCTGACACAAAGGCAGTAAAAACAGTGTTCATACATAAACAATAAATAATGTAACGAGCAGGTAAACACTGGACTCACCCTCCTTTGATATAATCCAGGAAGGTGTGCTCTTGCTCCACAATGAATGATAACAGGGACACCTGCAGGGGGAAAAAAAGGTCCCAAGTGATTAACTCATGCTCTGTAATTAGGGAAAATAAAATATACCAATCTACACATTAACACTGACCTCTGCGCTAACCGCCTCCTCCATACAGAGCCATTCTGACGCCCGAGCAGCTTATTAGTATTACAATCAGCGAACATGAGAGCGGCTGCTGATCAGCGTGATGGATAACTAGTCACAGACTTTAATTACAGAGTCGCAGCGTACAGCAGGAGCGGTAACAAAGCTGTGTCTCGTTTCTAGACACCCGTCACTCCCCCCCTTTTTTTCACTTAACAGACACCGAAACAAGCCCCTTTGTGCATTTCACTGGATGTTTACCCCGTCTGAGGTCACGTTTCTTCATCAGCTAAAATTCACTGGATCATAAGCTCTGCAGATTGGAACAGAACCATTTAACAGAGCCGAACTGCCTTGTGCAATCCACTTAGCGGGAAAGTTTCTGAAAGAGGCAGCAGTTTGAGTGCAGCAGGGAGACTTGCTCTTATCTCAGATCTCCAGACTCACCGTTCCAGAGTTGATGTATCTCTTCTTCTTTATTTTCTTCTTGGCATTCACCACCTGGTATGAAGGCAGAATAGAAAAAACGAAGGATAATGATAATGTAAACTTGCAGCACGATTCTTTTTTAACCACCCCTGGGCGAGTAATAAAAACATCTTTGTCCTCCCACTCCATGTCTGTGAGGGTAATGGAGCATAGGGAGGGAATCCAATAACGGCAGTAGGTGAGAATGAGATAGCATTGATCACGCCTCGCAGCAAGGCTCAGATTATTCAGAAAGATTTCTATAAACACCTGCGCTGTACTGTACGTTTTGCATTAGCAGCCTTGGGGACAGTTGAACGCACGTCCCATATCTCACCCCGGTAACAAACACAATAAAAAACACATACAGAGTGAATTACATCGTGTGCAAATGCACAGGTGTACAAGGAAGTGTGGTGCACAAAAATACACAAATATGAGGGCGATAAGCGCAGTGAGTTACAGTGCTCCCTGGCTTAACGGAAAGTTAAGCAACGCTTGTAGCCAAGAACATGTTTGCAACGGTGAGCGAGGTCAAATATGTCCACTGCTCATTCTACAGGTCTGCACACAAACAAAGCACAAGCCTGGAGGAAGCTGAGCCGTGTAATAAAAAAGTAACTCGCTCTCCTCCTTTCTTCTCCCTCCTCTGCTCTAAAGCCGCTTTCTAAAGCTTCCCCCTCAACTTGTCTGACAAAGACGGTGCCTCATAGCGCTGCAACCGCCACTCAATCATATTACATCACGAAGACATCACGTTCAATTACACCAGCCCCCATTAGCGCCGGGCCCGCTGTCATCTCAGCTCATGGCGCTAATGTTTGTGTGTCACGTTGAGTCTGCAGAAATCTGCACAGAGCTGAAAAATCTGCAGCCTGTGACCTATTCAGATTCTTTATTTGTCAACAGTGAAAAGGTGGCTTCATGCCTCCCATCCTAAAAGCCATCCGAGGTCAGTGACCTTGCAGGGAGAGCACCAAGAAAAGTGCCGTATTTCACTTTCTAATTAAAATGCAGAGGGGTTTGGTGAAGGGTAATGGATGCACTTCCTTCTGCAGTGTCAGCAGTGTGAAAGGGCAGCTCCGCACACCACTCACTCCGTCTGTCTCCACCTCTTCCAACCCGTTTATCGGCCCTGTTCTTTTCTCAGAACACCTCCATGACTGATTCGGAGCCTAATGCAACATGGCAAGTGTTTTAATGAGCAGGGACCAGGAGGAGCCTCCCAGTGCCGGACAGTAATCTGGCTTTCCAAGCACTTTCCAAAAACCAAAAACCTCTAATCAGCTGTTTAGTTCTGTTGCATTTCCATTTGTATTCTCGCCACACAAGCACCAACTGGTCGCTGCACCACTTAACCTTGCAGATGCTTAATGCTGAGTAGGACCAATACAGACAGAGGAGTTAATCTCAAACAGCCACAGCTCAGCTTGAACCAGCGAGAGCTTCTTGTCATTAAACTAACCTTGTTGAAACAAAGCAAGTTTCTCACACTGACACCCAGGAGTTCAGCATGCAGGTAGGTTTTGTGGCAAAGGTGCACATAGTCTCGCCCACTTCTGTACGATGTGCTTCCCTTGACTTGAGAGTGGAATATCTTACACTCAACAGACAGACGCAGCGCTCCTTCAGAACTGGATATAAATAGGTCAGTTTTGCTTTGTGACCTGATTTCTACCTCGGAGCAGTTTGAAGCGGAGGAACAACCATACAGCAGTCAGAATGTGAGGCGCAACAGCATCCATTGTTTTGCATAAAGGTCCTCTGCTCTGAGGGGAAAAACAGAGAAAACGATAACATCACTGACTGTCTTTATCTCACCTCATAGATGTTTAACTGGCTCTGGCCCCGGCACAGCTCCTTGTAGCTTGTGGTGAATTCACCGATGAAATCATGGCTGATAGAAAGACACAAAAAACTGCATTAAATCTGTAGAATTAATTCAGATACAGTAGGTTTATACTGACATACTGAAGATAAATGTAGCTGAGAGAGTCACACCAGAGCCACCGATGGCAGAAGTCGAACAATACAGTTAAAAAAGAATTACAATTAAAGCAACTGAGTCAGAAGGATTGTGAATGTGCTGGTAGGGTTTTCGACTCAGTGTGATGACTTTCTACACGAATGCAAAGTTATATTTGCATTCAAGCTGAAGAAAAAGCTCACAGATGGAAGGCAAAAACCTGACAAAGGTTTCATAAATTACACAAATTACTTTTTAATCAGTTTCATAATCATGAATGGGCTGTCTGTGTGTGTCTGTGCGTGCATCCATTACCTTCCGTCTCTGTCCCAGTCGTACACTTCCACCTTGATCGTCCTGCAAAACATGTCAAAAGAGAAGGCATTTGTTTGAGGAGGCACATTTATGCGACGCATGCGCCCTAACTGTAATGTCCTCAAGGGAAAACTTCACAAAGAGCATTTCTGGAATGACGCAGCTCCCAACAAGCTATTAAAGCTCATTAATTGTTCGTGGAGGCTGAATTAAATCAATCACAGGGAGGCCGCTCTGTGTTTTGCATGCAAAAGATGCAAAACATCTCTCTGAAGATCTGGTAAAGGTGACAAAAATGTGTTTCGTCTTCAACGCTGAGACTGGTCCGGCTTTAAAATGCATTAGCCAGTAACAAATCAATGCCAGTCTCAGCAAAAGCAAACATTTAACCAAGACTGAGACCAATGCAAATGCACAGAGCTTATTTGGCTTCTGTCTGTTTCTGTCATGCATCGAGGAAGCAAAGAGAAAGTTTTTGGAGCAGGTTGATAAACTGGCATCAAGGATTTTAATGACTTGTTTATTATAGAGTTTGTGTATTTCACAGAGAGGCTGATTCGAGTTTGGGTAAAGCATTTTCTCAGCACATGCCAAAGACAGAAGGCTAACCTCTTGGGAAGGAGCATATTTTGTAAGTTCCCAAAATAAGTTGGAAGGTGAAAAAACCAAACACGTAAGCCTGAGAGAATTCTCCGTGAATGAGGAAAAGTGCTTCCTCTTTTCTTCTCCATCTGATGGAAATCCTGGTGGCTTTGCCGCCCCTCATTCCCCCATCAGCCGCTGTCAATCATGTGTCAGTGGGGCCAAGAGGAGGCAGGTTGATGGAGGGCTTCCCTGTTATCCTGCCCTGAACTCATTCTATCTGCACTTAGCGTTACTTGAGCACCAAACGTGTGCATTTTGTTTCGTGTAGAAAGAGATAAGAGCAGAACAGCGCTGTGAATCTGTGCTAACACAAGCTGTTGTCTCACTCTTAATACTGGATCAGTACATAACACAACCAGATATTCACAGTCTGGGTGAGAAAATGATCAAATCTTCCTTGTAGTTTTGACTGACAGATAAAAAAAAAAAAAACAAGTGTGTTTTGACCCTCAGGGCCCTTCACATCAGGCGATTCCCCAGAGAGGAGTCCAAGATCAAAACAAGGATCAGGGCAGCATTGCGATGCATCCTTAGCTCTTAGTCCTTCGATCAATTTCATTTCAGTTCCTGCACCCAGATCATGTCTGAGTGGAAATGGGAGAGATTTCACTTTCTGATCACAATTGAAGCCAGATGATTACAAGAGATTTACTAGATTCACACAAGGCTCCACTACGTGACTACAGACAGCCAGTGGACACATCATCAGTGTTCTTGCCAAAGATTTGCACAAGAAACATTTGTGAGGAGGGAATATAAAGTCAGAAACATGCCGGAGCATCGACCTTCCTATCCATGCATTTATAAAACATCTGAGCCTCTGAATCACTGCACATACTGCGGGTCAAAGCCAGGCTACGAGTAATGATCACAGAGCAATTATGTTTTAAACAGAATTTAAACTTTGGTTTGTAGTAAAGCATCGGATCAAAACGGATGGAAAGAAACTGCTGTACAGATGCTGGACAAAGAGCAAATGTCAAATAACATCATAGTGCAGAAACTGCAGATATTTTACAAGACAGGTCAGGGGACCCTAAATTGCTGTAGATTTCTGTTGCCATCAAAACACTCAAAAGGAATCAGGCGTCTTTCAAGCTTCTGCTTCATCTGTCTGACCCAATTAGCTTCTCTCTGAGCAGGTGAGCAGAGACAGGATCGAACCAGAGAACCTTTGCTGACACGCGGTGTGGTGAGGAGGGCAGCGTTTGACGGCTTCTTTGACAACTCCTGCACACTCTCATGGCTGCCTGCGTCCACACACTTTCATGCTTACGCTCACACACACACACACACACACACACACACACACACGCACACAGCAAGGCTTCACTGCTGTTCCAGCCACCTGTCAACATCTATAGAACAACAAGTACAGCCACTCTCCCTTCCAGACTCGCTTCCTTTTTCCTTTTTCTCTCCTTTTTAAAAAATTTTTGTTTTCCTGCCAAAACTCTTCCTGCTCCTCGGGTGTCCCGCAATCAATTGTGTCTAAATTTAATGCATCGATCCATTTTGAAACACAACATATTGAAGCTCTGCGTGGCTTCCTGATTGTGCGTGTGCGTCCAGATGATTTAATTGCGCATCATCATTCAACCCACCTCTCATAGTCTCCGTTGCAGAGCGCTCTGACGGGGATGGAGAAGGACTGCCACACTGGGTTTAGCGTGCTCTTCACCACCTCGGTCTTGTGGCAGATGGTGAACCTGGAGATGCAAGGTTAGCAGGGATTTAGAATCCTGGAGCGCACACCTCAATGATAAAATCTCCTCGCGGCAGGATGCTTTGCTTTGGGACCACGTCTGCGCAAACGTATCAGTATGCAGCCGAGTTCAAGAGGTCTCCATGTAAATTCTCTCGACCTTGCTTCCCTTCCTCCCACCTCGCTTTGAGAAGCCAAAACCAAGAAGCAAGAGACAAACTCACGTGCCGTCCTCATTGCTCCTGTAGAAAACCATGAACGGGTCCGACTTTCCGAAGAAGTCCTTCTTATCCAGCTTGTTGGCACAGAATTGCATGGTGGCGTAGTCCTGCAGACAGAGGAAGAAACAGTCAGAGGAATGCAAAAAACGAAAAAAGAAAAGTGAAGGACACCGTAGATCCACACTCCTGCTTCTGTTTGCCTTCTGTTTGTTTATACATGCTGTGTGCCAAGATATAAAAGCACTGAAGCACCAAATAAAAGCAAAGTGCTGACTGAATCCTAATAAGAGGAGAGCGAATCCAACCAGTGGGCTCTAGCTTCCCAAACCTGCAAATGTATTCATTACCATTTTTTTTTTTTATAGTGTAACTCCTGCATAACAATGCGGATGGGATAAGGGCTATGAAATTGAAAATACCTTGTTGTGCGGAATATAATAATAGCAACAGTATGAGGCGGCATGCACAGGCTCAGAAATGGATTCTACAACCCTGCACATCAGTAGGAGGGGGGGAGGCTGTGTACAAAAAGGAGATGGAGGGTGTGAGAGCAGCTAATGATACATTAGAAAGGCTGTTATTATCATAATTACACTCATTTAGGCAGCATTTCAATGTGCACTGCCATATCAAAGACAATGAAAATGTCCCATAATGCTCTTATTTCTAGATACTGTCCCCGTGGTCAAGGCATTAGTCTGCACTGTATAATGATGAGGCTGTATCATGGGCGCAGGTGAATGTCCACTTCAGGACGAAACTCTGCAAAATGATCTTCATCTTAATGCTGAAGGAACCTTTTTTTATATATTTTTGGCTCTTAAATATTTGACATACGCAAGTGTAATCCTCATATGTTCAAGCGTGAGACACCAGAAGACATCTTCAGCCAGCAAAAAGAGCAACTGCTTTCACCCAGCTGGTGTTCTGGGCTTTTAAGTTTCGAAGCGCCTGCTATTAGATCTGAATCAGCATGGTGCCGGGCAGGGCCTCTATCGATCGCTCTGACCCACATCGGGGTGGTACGCTCTGACCTGCCTCTCACTAACCTCCTGTCACGTCGCTTTATGCCTCGGACTCCGACACAGACCTGCCAATACTCTTTCAAGGCAGTCGCTGCTAGGACGACGGATGCCGCTACACGCGAGCTCATTTGTTTGTTTTTTCTTTCAAATTATAGTTTGATTCCCATCAACGTTGCGGAAATGTTGAAACAGAGTAAAAAAGCTGATTTAAACAGTCAGCGGTGGCGGCTAATTGGGCTGCTGTGTGTCTGGTTTCATTTCTGACTGTCATTTTCAGTTCTCATTTGTGTTCCTACCCACTCTGCAATTACACACAGAGATCATGCTCATGTGAAATTGTCTTTTTCCCCATTTGAACATTTGGGAAAACCAAGTTATAGAGACATAAACTGTGTATTCTGCGCCTGAAGTGTTGAAGTCAAGCTCTCCCTTGTTGGCTTTTCACATGAGCATCAAATTTTCCAAGTTCCCATCTGGTGGATTTAAAAAGAAAAAAAAAACACACACAATGTTAGAAGAGTTTGCTTGGTCAGTTTTCCGAGCCCTTAAAAATAGAACTATACTATAAGTGTCCTGCTTAGCCGTGACACAGCCTCTACAATTACACTATCATGGCAGCATGGCGCCTTAAGCCTTCATTAGGCCCAGATAACACATACCCACTCTGGTGCCGAGCAGTGTTCTCTCATTAAGTTGGGGGGGGAGAAAGCAGAACATTCATTTCAGCCACTGCGGTTTAGGAGCAGCAGGGGAATACTGAGTGCAGTCTGCATCCTTTCCTCCTGTTTCTCTGCTCTATCAAGATATCGCTTCATGGGGTAAGTGGCAGAGCTCTGCACGCCGTCACTTTCAGAGAGTGGGACTGGTCTTTGAAAGGAATACAAAGCAACGCTGACAATACTTGAGTTCCTGTTACATAAGCTTATGACATCCTTCAGGATCTCAGGCTGAGTGTAGTGAATTGCCAAAATGAATCATGATCTGTGAGAGGATTATGTGAACCAGAAATTAGCACAACTCCTGTGAATGTTTCATGCATCGCTCCATTCATCCTGGTGGGGTTTTTTTTCTATTATTACTGGTAGCCTCAGGTGGAGCGGTTTTTGTCAATGTGTGAATTTGATTTATGCATGCACAAAAAAAAAGAAGAAAGAAAATGGAATTCAAAAAGGTGAGAAAATAAGATAAATTCCATTTTGTGACTGCATTGATCAGTCAAAGAATACTTGCCTGAGGAATACATGAAACAATCCAAAATGTCAATAGTAATTAGGGTTTAGTGTGAATGAATCATAAAGTAGTAAGGCTATATTGCACATCTACACCGATCAGCCACAACATTATGACCACTGACAGGTGAAGTGAATAACACTGGTCATACTGGTACTTGACAGTGGACCAACATGTTGATTTGACCTCCAAACTTCCTACACCCCATTCTGATCAAGCACCAACAGGATGCAGTGGAACAAGTTTGATTGACAGAGGCCCCACTGGACAAGCCAGAGTACCCAAAGGATCCAGTGCCTGTGTCCTGGTTCCAGACCCCATAGGACACCCTGAGAGGTCCTCTTGTCCATGTCCAATGGTTCAGAGCATTTTCTACCACATAAGGGGGACCAACATAATATTAGGCAGGTGTTCGTAATGTTATGCCTGATCAGTGTATACATAAAATTCCTTCTTCAAACTGAGGGTTGACTGATAGGGAATGTGCCTCAATTTGATTTGATCATGTACAAGTCATATTAACTGGAAAAAAAACTTGCTCTGAATCCACAAACAGGCAGTAAAGCGTTGTGCAGTTTGCTTAGATTTAAATCAGGCAGAGCTGCAGCTGGACTGCGAGGAAAATCTGAAATCGAGCCAGTCGGCGCTCAGCTGTCACATGTGCCAGAGATAACGACAGCCAAGAGGAAACCTTTGATCCATGCAGAGGCTGTTGCTCCATCTAATGACACCTGGCAAAATCCATCCACCAAGGTGAGCGCCAACCCGCCTCTTGGTTAACAGTCCCTGCAGAACTTTCCCAGCAGATTTGCATTGTTTACTTCAGCTGCCTCCATTTATTGGTCACAGGTGGACCGTAGAATAAACACAACCCAGATGGATGCGAGCAGCTCCATCCTGCTGTTATTCACAGAGGTGCTGACAGCAGCATCCTCGATAATCCGTCTCCTCCTACATTTTCTTGTTCTTTACTCAGACCTGAGCTGCTCCCGTTCCAGGTTAAATTCTATGTAAACAGGGCAGGTCTGGGGTGACATGTCAAGTCTTTGTCTCTCTAAGTGAACCCGATAGAAAGGAAATGGTCATTTGTACCAGTAACGATGATTTGCATTTATATTACTAAATTGCTTTTTTGAAGTGGTGCTTCGCTGCTCCTATCGCCGCAGTTTTCAATGCACCTGATGACTCACAGCAGCACTTCGATGACTGTGAGCACTGACACTTCAATCCAGCAGGACAGAATCAGTAACTGTTATCATGGCAGCTTCATTATCAGCACAGCTTATCTGTCTGACTCAAGAGACTCTTTACTTGCCGAGGGAACAGATGACGGTTAGTAGAACTACAAGAAAACCTCCGAATCACTCGTAAACTAGCATGACAGGAAGTTAAGAAGCCCTGAATCATTAGTTGCGTACATGTACTCTGAGATCATAAAGCATTTATACAGAAGCTCACTGGCTGCTGTTGAGTCTCTGAGGGAGGGCCGGTTGTTCTGGTCAATAAGTCTTCCTACTTCCCCCCTGCTCCACTGGCAGCAGTATAATGTGATTATTTACTATCTTCATTCAGCAGTGTGGAGAGGAAGCCAATGGGCATTAGTGGACACAGGTTATTACGCAGATTCATGGATTAACACACCACACATAGAAGCAAATGCCTGTTTTAGTGATCGGAATGAAGGCGGTCTCATTAAATCGCCATTTAAACTCATAGTATATCCGCTATGTACACAATCTCCAAATGAGAAACGCAAGTTGCACGGTAACGCGGCGTATCCTGCTCGGTTAATGGGGACGTTTATGATGCAATATATCTCGCTGAAGTCGAGCATATTAAACATCCCACTCCACTCCAGCGGGCTTGTGAACATTGTTAAACATGCACCGATTCCCAGCAACGCATTTTCTGCGATTTCACGGCGACGCGTCACAATCTATCATTACATTCAATTAAACTCTGATGCTCGGCGGATAAAAGGCCCACTTCATGTTAGATTAGCGAACACCGCAAAGCATTTATTCTGGAACGCACGGTGTAAACACATTTTAAAAAGTGTGCTGGTTGAAACTTTTTGGACTTACTCTGCAGTTTCCCAGCTCCTCTGCAGATAAGATGATGGTTCCACATTTCTTCCCTGGGATGCCGCTGTAGAAAAAAACAGATGTCAGTCACAGAGATGTTCACAGGGAGCCTCTATTAGTTGTCATTTAAATGTTTGCAGCTCAGAAGTGAGAAGCGTTATGTTGCATTTCCAATCTGGCCACTAAACAGCTCCCTCCTCAGATTATAATTTGTCAGTAGCTGATATTTTCCAGCAGCAGCTTCTGCCAAAGAGTCCAGTTATGTTTTGAAAGACAGCTCAAGTATCTAACTGCAGTTGAGGAGCCGGGCTTTTGTTTCATTCCACAGTGTTGGTATGTCACCTCATGTATGCCAAGAAAAGGCTCCGTCTGAGAGTGTTCCAGGCAAAGGAATACCAGTAATTATAAAGACTCAGGTTTGTAAGACATTTACAGTCACATTTTATTTCAGGCTCATAACAGACGTGCGTTATGGCCCCATATAGAATGGCAGCGTTGCTTTACCGTGACAACTTGACAGCTCTAATGAGCACATTATTCTTTTTCTCGCCACCTTAAGTGAATCAAAAACAAGCTATAAATACAGGCTCTCAACTTTCTTTAGTACAATGTGGAATAAAACTGCTGAGAAGAAGAACTCCTCTGATCCCCGCTTGCTGGCGCCACATTGAGACTTTAAAGCTCGGCAGGTCTGCAGTTGTTTACCACCGATCTCTGCAGATGATCAAGACGTATCGCAGCAGCAGAGAGGTTCCCTGCATGTCTGTGTTTCTGTACATCAGCCCTTCAGTGACTTGCCAATCCAACGGCTCTGACGAAAAATAGAGACAGCGTTGCTCCAGAGTTTGTCCTAAATGTTGTTTGGATGTATTTTTTGAAGCGGAACAAAATGACATTTTTTCCTTCTTGATATCCAATCTCTCACCATCCACTGTGAGAAGAAGGCAGAGACGACTCTACTCAGGGAAAGTCGCCTTATCTACTTTACAATCACACAGTGTCACTCCAGCAGCTGACACTCGTGTCATCTTTCCAGATAAAAAAGGAAATTACACCAGAGTCCTGCTGTGGCCTTAGCTGGGGACCAATCATTAGAAGGTCAGAACTGCTGCAGATCCTCGTCAAGCTGTGACAGCTGATCTGACTGTCAGTTATTCTGGATTTCATACAGCTAAACAAGAGGCGGTCTTTGACTACAGCAGCAGATGCTTGAATTATTTACAAAGACAAATCACAGCACTGACCTACAACGAGTGAACTTTTACTCCTGGGGTTATTCCAGGGGAGTATTAAGAGACAGAGTGTGGTTGCTTCTCTGTTTGTAAGACATAGAAAGTGTTTTCAATAACCTCTCCCAGGTTTTCCAGGCAGTGCAACCCCCCATATAAGCTTTATTCAACACTTAAGTTCAAATCCACCGTCCAAAACCTCCAACTGCTACATAATGAGGCAAAATGCAAAGTGAAGCGGTGATATTCTCAGAGGGCAGAGCCACTTCATTTTAAACCCTCTGTCTTCAAGGTCTGCAGAGATCAGTCTCAAGGTGAATTAACTGCCCTTGAATTATTGATGTTTCGCTCCAAGTCGCCACCAGGCAGTTTGATGACACCTCAAAGAGCCAGTAAAGCCCCCTCGCCAACGAGGCCAGTAAAACCCTGCACACTCCACGGGTCAAATTATCCCCCAGAGGTCGCGTTAATGAGTGATGCGCCTTTCAAACTGCAAAATGAGATCCAGTTGATTGGTAAAACATCAGCTCCAGACACCTTAAGATGCACCGCCGTGCTCTAATCTCTGCAGTGGAGAAGAGAGAACAGGTACCAAAAGGGCAGCGGTCTTTTAAATTAGACATGCATTATTGAGTGCGGCATTTTCTTCTGACAATGAGTAGTTAACACGGAGAGCGAGCGGACGGATAAGTACAGTTCCTGTCAATTATCCGCAGCACATGGCTTCCTTTTTATTTCTTCGAGCTCCAAACAGCTTCTGCGCTGAAATGTGACTGCTGGTGATATGAAGTGTCCTGCATCAAGAGGCCTCATTCTCTCAGCGCTCATTCACTGACGGTTCCTCAGTGGGAAAATTCTTTGATGATGAAATTATGTGCAATGCGCCGCTGTGGTCCTCCTTTCTGTACTATCTGCAGCGAACGAGGTTTACAGTCGGACTGCTGTGAGGAACTGATGGAATTCAATCAGCTGGTCGTGTAATCGTGTGTTAAATGTGAATATTTCATCGACTCCAGCCGAGTCAAACAACGTCAGGGTGGCATATGAGGTTTTACAGTCACACAGTTGGACCAAATAACATGACGACATGGCAACTTTAGTGTTTCAGTTTACATCATCATGCAAGTACAGTACATATCTACATATAATACAATGCTGAATGCAAACATTGTCGATGCAACGTGCAATATTATATTTTATTTTCATGTTTCCGGTGCAATATTTCACTCCATTAGTTAATTATCATGTGTGATATTACTTAATACCCACGTTTAATTGCCAGCATTATGTTTTACTGTTGTATTCTAGCCTTATTTTAGTTGACTTATTTTATTTCAGTAATGTAGCCCACTTATATCTTCTTGCTTTCTACTTTCAGGCTCTGCATTTCTGATGCTATGTCAGTTGCTTTATCTAAGCAACATCTGGCACAAGAATTTCCTTTGGGATTAATGATCTTATCTTGACTTCTTTTTGTTGCTGTGTTTTCTCCTGGAGTTTGGGGGTGGGGTGAGTGATATCAACACACTAGTCAAATACACCGATCAGGCATAGCATTATGACCACATGTCCAATATTATGTTGGTCCCTTTTATGTGGGCAAAAATGCTCTGAACCATTGGGCATGGACAAGAGGACCTCTCAGGGTGTCCTATGGGGTCTGGAACCAGGACGTTGGCACTGGATCCTTTGGGTACTCTGACTTGTGCAGTGGGGCCTCTGTCAATCAAACTTGTTCCACTGCATCCTGTTGATGCTTGATCACAATGGGGTGTAGGAAGTTTGGAGGTCAGATAAACATCTTGGACCATTTTCATGTTCCTCAACATGTTCCTGAGTGTTTGATGTTGTTTCCATGTGGTGGGGTGCATTTTCCTACCAGTGACATTTGGGATTTCCATTTGCATGAGGGAGTGTGCTTGTTGTGGGACAATGTTTATTTGGGTGTCTAAGTCTCATCAACATTGATGTTAAAATCTAAGGTTTTCCATCAGAACAACACATAGTACCAATATGATCAATGTTATTCTCTTCACCTGTCAGTGGTCATGATGTTGTGGCTGATCTGTGTACAGTGTCACTTTGTTACAATGCAGTGAAATTATACCATAAGCATCTATATTATTGTCATATTTTTTCCACAACAAACTGACATTCAGGGTATTATAAGCTGTCCTAGTTTAAAAACACAACAGAGAGGAACAACAGTGAAGAAAGAAGCAGCAGCGAAGTCTAAATTCAGAGTTAGGTGCGGAGACTTGAATAGAGTTTTGATGTGCTGGACTTGTTCTGGGAAGACTGATGACAGCCTGTTATCATCCGCGGCTTCTGTGCTTCCAGCGAATGATTAATGTGATATAATAAAGCCTTCCTGCATCCCAGGAATGCAGGTGACTGCGCTAACCACATGCTAAGTAGCTGTGATGCTCAATACAGTTCACATTTCATAATTCATACAGGCACCTACAGGCTTCTCTTGGCGCCTGGCAGACATGGAGCCATATGGTCCTGACCGATCCGATGCCAGTCTGTGAATGTGTATTGATGCTGCCTGAAACCCTCGGCAGGCTTCGTGTTTACGGTGAGATTAGCATCATGTCTGCTGTTCCTCCTTTTCAACAGAAACCCCCGACGATCAAACAAAACTTCACGAGGACGACAAACGAGTAGAGACAGGAGTGAAACAGGGCCTTGTAGCGCAGAAAGAGGTTGAAGGAAGGAAGGAGCGCTGTCATGCTCTCAGCTCACACCGAAACACAGAGTTAGCAGCGGCTGTCTTGACAGATTCCCTGTTTGATCAGCTGGATGGAAAGAGATCAAGCAGCATATTTCAGCATTGCCACAATTACTTGGCCAAAGTTTTTTTTTTGATACTGCTGTTCTGCAGAATACCAATGAGAATACCGGGTCTCTCTAAATTCAACAAGGGAGAGTGCATTTGCGCCATTTACTCCTACAAAAAAAAAAAAAACACATCAAGGATTATCGTGCATGACGTATTACATTACGGATATTCGAGCTCGATGTATGGCGGCTATAATTTCCCATCTCGAGGCAGTAGCTGTCGTGAAATGGTGATTCACAATGCGTGTATCCTCCATTACCTATCAGCGCAGAGGTGGGGTGGATGGAGATTTGGTGAGATTAAAGTCCAAAGAGGGAGACGGAAGCAATTGTTGATGCTGTTCACATTAGGTCATTAGGATGAGGAATGGTCTTGATATTTAACAATGCCGCGACGTGTCCTGCATATGAGAGTGAGGGAGGGTTATCTGCTCAAGAGTGAGAGCCCACAAAGAAGCAACACTGCAGCTGTTGAAGGGTGGGTCTTCACATTTTCCTGCAGTGCTATCATGCTCAGGTGTGAGTTATTTCGCCATTTTAAGTGAAAGGTGATTGTCCAGAGCAGTAAATAGAGGGATAAATTAACCAATCAGGCCGGTTTGAGTGGAGTCAAAGATCAGCAGAGATGGTCGACAGGCAGATAATCTGGCTTTGTGCCACGGTAAACATTCAGGGCAGTGGGCAGATCAGAGTTGAGCAGAATTAGACAAGGTTGCCAAAACTGTATGTGGGTTCAAATGGGATTATACCACTAATCCCCTTGATCTTCATACACCGATAAGCATCCGTAATCCCTCACCTCACCAGGATTTTTTATTTTTTTTTTAAAAAAGAGGATGAAGAGTGCAGCGGCTAATTCAAAAGGACGTCAGAATACCTACTGTGGCTCTCAGAGGGGAGAAGAGAAGCAGCTTCCTGCTGGTTCTGCGAGAGGAGCTGGTGTTTGTGTTTAAAGGAGGTGTAGCTACAGGCAACCTGCGCTGAGCTCTTTGAAGCTTTGTTAGAATGAGCACAAAGCAAGTAAATAGGGCAAAAAAATGTGGTGCAGAAAAATGTCACACAGCTAAAAAAAAAACAACCACAAGGAAAAAATGTGTTAGATTTTTTTCACCAGTGGAATTGTCATCCTTCATTCCATCAATACTGTAACCTTTTGATTCATCACACACCGGATAGCACTGACAGATAATGACCATCACCACAACCTCACCAAATGAACCTAATCCTCTTAGTTATGTGCTCACTAATTACGCACACTAAATATTAAAATCCGATTAAATTATTTCCCATTTTATGAGTCGTGCGGTGATGTAATGAGACCACTGTTGACGTTTTGATTACCATAAATTACTGCATGGGCTTCAATTAGTGTAACAGTGTTTGATTTATCGGGATTCCAAACAAGCGAGGCTTTCATCAACCACCTGCGAGAAAGAAATCGCTTGTTTTGACAGCGGAAGAGGGGATTACGACAAGCTGTCAATCAGGGGGAAACTTTCCCCGCTCAAACTCAAAGACGGTAAGTGAGTTCGCTTCGAGTTCACCTGTTTTTACCTGCCAACAGGAGAGAAGCTTGTTTGGAGCCCTTATCAGTTTCACCCCTGACAAGGGAAAAGCATCCACAGAGATGCTTTAAGTTGCATTTTATCTAGTTTCCCCGCTGCAGACATGTGACATCAACTAACAACTGATTATCTTCTTCTTCATTGCTGCATCTTTAGCCTCACTGCACAATAAGGATATATATATACATTGATCAGGCATAACATTATGAGCACCTGCCTGATATTGTGTTGGCCCCCCTCATGTGCTCAAAATCAGAACACCACATAGTACCAATATGATCCATGTTATTCACTTCACCTGTCAGTGGTCAGAATGTTGTGGCTGATCGGTGTATGCATCAGGCTGCACCGGGTCTCTTTGACCTCCACTGTGGTGGTCACTGCTGAATCTAGATTGCAATCTGCACGCCAACAGATTGTTTTCAGGTGTCGAGTGGACCACGTGAGTTTTAAAATGGGGCACCAGAGCCTTCACTCAGAGCCTCACAGGTTGATCTTTCACCTTTACGGCAGATGCAGCCCGCGGTCGTGACAGAAACGAACACCGCCGGCATCTGAGTGCAAAACAAATCAGCCGAGCTTATCTGCAGAGTGAAAGCTTCGCCTGCTCCTGCACCTAAAGGCCTCTATTATTGGTGTGAAGACAACAATCTACGGCCTTATTATCTACAGACCTTCAAAAAACCCACACCACAGAATATATATTAAATGAATGGTTTCTTTTTATGGCAGATTTTCAGATGTTGTGTGACACCAAAGTCCTTGAAGAGCCGTAAACGGAGCGTTTCAGCTGACAGTTCAAGTGAATGCGTGGGAAGGCCCGGTGAGCAAACAGTTTAGTTGAAGAGCTGCTGAGAAGGGAGGCTTTTTGCTCCTTGTGGAGCCAAAATGGTACCTAATAATAAAACCCCACTGTTTCGTTGGACAGAAAGGAGTTCTTGTACACTCAGCACAGTTGGGGTTTTACCATATCTAAGCAGGAATGCACATTATTAGAGAGGGACCCTTGTTAGCGTTCAGCCTTGGAGCCCAAATTGGCATTTAGTGAGGCAGCACAATGCTCTAATTGTGTGCGGTGTCCCAAGGCGGAGGATGCTGATTACTGTAAGCCGTCCAAAACACTTCACCTCCCCGACAAGTTAAACAGCCAAACATGGGACTGGAAGTGAAAGTACCTGCTTCAGCCTCTCCATTTACAGTAGCAAGAGTGCTTGGATTTGGGGTTGTTTTTTTAGCCTCACCAACTTCTTTCACTCCCACTCATCATTTAAATCTGCAGTTTATTTCATCTCAGAGGAAGTGCCGCTGCGTAGCCCCGAGTCAGTCAGGCTACTGCATTAACCAACAGCTTTAAAAGAACAGCGTCTCTGAAGTCGAGATGAGACAATCGATGCCCTCTGCTTCGGTTCTTCCTCAGTACAGATACAGTGAGTTGCAGAGCTCTGCCAGTTGACACAGCAGATCTTTCAATACATATTTCAATTGTTAATTCTTATTCCTGCATAAAAAGATCCATCTTAGGAATGGCCCTTGATCAAACCTCTGCACTGAACACAGAATGTTCAGCCATAACCTCAGATTTTTCCACAGTTTTTTTCAACATTTATAGCTTCAGATGGCAATTTTTAAAATTTATTTTAATTTTTTCAATAATCAAAACACAAGAGCAAAAGTGTAAAGACTGGTCAAACAGTGTGTTCATCTACTCCAGCATAAGCAAACATGTGAGCCCATCTAGCTAACTGAAGCAGTTTCTGGCCATTTCTTGCTCCTGTCATGTTTTTATTCACTGTGGGATAATTTTTCAGTGCGATATACACCAATCACCCGCAACATCATGACCACTGACAGGTGAAGTGAATAACATTGATCATATTGGTACTATGTGCTGTTCTGAAGAAAACCTTGGATTTTAACATCCGTGTTGATGAGACTCAGACACCCAAATAAACATTGTCCCACAACAAACACACTACCTCATGTAAATGGAAATCCCAAATGTCACTGGTCTACCTCTGCAGGAAAATGCACCCCACCACATGGAAAAACATCAAACAATCAGTAACATGTTGAAGAACATGACGATGGCCCAACATGTTGATTTGCCAACGTCCTGTTTCAAGACCCCATAGGACACCCTGAGAGGTCCTCTTGTCCATGCCCAATGGTTCAGAGCATTTTGGAGCACATACAAACCAACACAATATTAGGCAGGTGGTCATAATGTTATGTCTGATCAGTGTAAAGTCCTGCAGCTCAGTGGAAACAGAACAACCACGACTAGAAGTAGAGGGAACTCAAAATGTCTTCTGTGCAGTATAACATATAGGTATGTCATAAATCATAACAAAAAGAAAACTAGAATGCACTCAAGCGAGATGCAGACCCAGATGCCTTCCTAAACATGGCAAACAGCCCTGCGACCTTGACCTTTGACATTTTGACCCCAAAATTAATGGGTGACCAGGTTTGGTCAAGATGAACATCACTGCTGAGTTTGATTGTCCCGTTATCGAGTTATGGTGCAGACATACACACCCACATACCCACACACATACAGACAGACAGACAGCAGTAAGTCAAGGTCAAAGGTCAAGTTCAAGGCCAAGAGATGCAAGCTGGTAGTCCTACCCTTAGATATACCAAAGTTCGTCATTGCAAGCTTATATAGTAGATTATAAGGGGATTTTGCACTAAGTAGCCCTACGACCTAGACCTTTGACCTTCTGACCCCAAAATTAATGGGTGACCAGGGTAGGTCAAGATCAACATCTGTGCTGAGTTTGACAATCTTATCTCTATGTGTTCTTGAGTTATGGCACTGACATAGCCACCCACACACCCACATACATACATACATACAGTCGGCCGTGACCGCCCTACCCACGGCCGACTCCATCAGCGTGGGTAGAAATTAAAGTTGAATTTCTTTAATTATTAATTTTACTAAAATTCAAAAAACCTGGAATCAACATGTACAACATTTGTGACCACTGGTGTTACCAATACTGGGAATTAAATGGTGGCTCTACACATTCTAGATATTTTGTGCTCACATTTTTAATTTGTTCTATTTCTTTCACAGCGTGCCGTTCTGCTGAACAGTCTCTGAATTTTTAACATGTGATTGTTTGTCACGTCTGAGTCAGTCCCGGTTTCACGGTTGCGCCCAGAAGAACAGAATTCTTTTGTCTTTCACAGAATCTGATTTGTGCACCCGGGTAATTTGAGTCACGCAGAATAAATTGATTTTGATGAAATGTCAAAAGTCATTTTGTGCCTTGATCTGCTCAGGGTTGTTTTTTTAAGTTCACGGACTGTTAGAAAGTTGAAAATCTGAGGACCTTCTTAGTTTTTGCAGTTTCAGACTCTGATTACTGATGCTGTCTGTGAGATTTTTTAAAGATATGCTTCTCAAACAGAGGGTTAATATACTGAAGATAATATAACCAGGATACAGAACACAGTGCTCTGGTTGGTCGCCTCCCATCCATCAGCCAATCGTGTACCGTGTACGATCTCACATGGGTAAACTAGCTCAAGCTGAAGCGGCCGTAGCTGCCTTTTCCATACCTGTGAGTCTTTGCCTACTCATGTACGCTATGTATTTTATAACAGTAGCAACTAAGCATTATATTAGCACATCATCATTTCACCACATTAGCTTCTGGAGTTGTTTGTGTACGTTAAAGAGTTGCACTCACAGCCAACAAGTGTACAGAGTTGAGACGTGGAATCTGTCGCAGATTCCTGGTGGGTTTTTTTCCCCACTCTGTATTCAATTTTGTCTTGAAACGGTGTCCTTGATGAGACTCTCTGGGATAATGGCCATACAAACTGTTGTAGCCTTAAGCTGTAATTATTTCATCTTTGTTCCTGGGAAATCATGTCCTGTCCCTCATTTTGGCAACAGAGAGCTCTAAATGCTACAAAGCCCATAAACCACGGGAAGCGTTGCATTTGAGAAGAAGCTGATCGGTTACAAATCAAGACGTTAGGGAATTTAAAATGTCTTATATCGGCGGTTGTTGCTGTAGATTGTGCTTTCAGCAGTGCTCGTGACAGAATTTCAAGCTCAATGATGAGAAGTTTCCCGTCAGAACGCACCTTGGGATTTGTAGTTAACATCTTCCCTAATTCACGTACACAAGCTTCGACCAATAAATGAGTCCAGTGTTGATTTGAACGCCCCAATTGAGAGTCACCAGATATTTTTTTTAATCTTTTCTGCTCTTCTGGGTTTGTCCAGAGTTGCTCTTCCCACTGTGCGACTCCACGGTTCTAGATGCAATCTGAGTTAAAGCTAATATTAGCAGGTCCGTGCTGTTCTTTAGACGATTTGTACTTGCAAAGTTCCACTGATGAGTTCTGATATTAAAACCCTCCCTTCTGTTTTCAAACCAACATGTGCAATATTACCTCTGTACACCAGAAAATATGTGCAATGTCCCTCCTCAGGGTATTTATTTTTAACACTTTCTTATACAAAGTGCTTTTTTTCTTATCGTGTGTACTTATTTTATTTTTCTAATGTATATTTGTATTTTTTTTAATTGCTGCTGCTCTCACCTTTTTCATTATTTTATTTTTTCCTGTACATAAAGCTGACTTGACTCAAGAATTCCAAAGGATCTGTCCTGTAATGCACCCGTACAAATGGCAATAAAAACTCTACACATCCAAACAAGCTTATTGAAGACTAAATGACCTGGCTGATTGTTGCATTTCTCCCAATTATCCTTAAAACTTTAAGATAAACTTCCAGTAATGACAGACTTTTAGCCCACGTGGCCACTGAGTTGCTCCATCAGGTACATATTTAAAACTTTTTTTTATTGGATTAGCATCTTGAAACAAGTCAGATGGAATTACTAAAGGTAAACTAGGAAATAATGTTTTCAACCAAATCGTGGATCATTGCTTTATTACCTTATTAGCTACATCTGACAAGCTGTGCTCCAACATCATCTGCTATTACATTCTGACCCACTGTTTCAGAAATTACTATGAATTTCGGCTGCCTCAGACTAAAAGGTGACATTTCCCCACTTTTTCACGACAGGTCTGAGGACAAAGTAAAGATTTTTGGCACCGATAATCATCAGTGTTTCTTAATTTGTCTTGTCAGGAAATCATTACCTTTTCTTTTTATCCTCTGACTCAGATTGTAAGCATCAGAAATATAGCAAAATAATGCAGCCTAAGCTTCTATAGTGTCATCTAACACAACAGCGGGTTAATGAATAAAGCTCGGTCTCAGCAAGCATCACTTAGGTTGCACTGTAGTGTTTATCGTGCTGCTGCTGTGTTAGATTGCATCACAAATCAGTTACTCGAGCTGGAAACAGTTTCTCATCCGTCTCAAACTTTGACTTGTTTTGGCAGAGAGTTCAATCAGCCATTAAAGGTTTTGTTGATTTGGTGAAAGCAGAACCAATCTTCATTTCAACAGCGTCATTACCGCCACTGTGTTTATGATTCGGCATCACTGCACCGGTGGGGGGCTGATATCTAATGATGGATGTGTGATAGGTCAATCCAGGCTTAATCTCCAAAAGTCAGTATTGATTATTGTTGTTTTGGCCTCGTCACACATGTCAGATCCAGTTTGGAGCCGGCTGGAGCTTCAGTCTGCACCGACTGTGTGACTTTGTGTTTGCCTTCGTCTTAGCACCTTATGCTGCCTTGTTGATGATGCTGGTTTCAATATGTGTTCAGATTTTTTTGCAGTTTTTGTGCAGTTTGCTCATCAAAAATAGGTCTATATCTATCGTGGGGATTAGGTTCCAGAACCTCCCGCGATAGGCGAAAACCCACGAAGTAGCGACCTTATATTTATTTGATTATTTACATATATCCTAAGGCTTTACAAACCTTACAAACCCTCCCCATGCTTGGGTTCGGTGCCAGAAGCCTTCGAAGGCGCAGAACGTTTGGGCAGCATCGTAGGGCTTGAAATAAATTCACCTTTTAACTAAAATTTCACAAAAACACAACACGGCAGAGCAACATTACGCATAGTGATCAGACGTCGATGTGAAATGGACAAGGCGGGATGCTGAACGCATGCTATACACGGGAGACAGAGGAGACTGATGCTACGGTCGCTGAGCCAATCAGAGCCCAGGATACAGAACACAGTGCTCTGGTTGGTCGCCTCACATCCATCAGCCAATAGCGCGCCGTGTACGATCTCACGTGGGTAAACCAGCTAAAGCTGAAGCGGCTGTAGCTACGTTTTCCATACGTGCGAGTATTTGTCTACTCATGTACACTATGTATTTTATTTTAATTTAATATTTGTCTTTATCCGTGATACAAAATAAGATATATACAATTTAAAAACCGCGATATGGCGAGGGACAACTCTAGTGGATGGCATAGTCGTCTCATTCTTTCATCAAGGATACGTCCCATGTAGCTCTCACTCTTCTTAATTATGATTGTAAGAGCCAATCTGAGAATTATTTGTCGTACAAAATCTTTTTCTAGAATACTGTTTATTTGCTTAGATGTGTAAATTCATCATTTCATCTCAGCGTCTCTGTTGGATGTTGCCTCATCAAATGAATTCGCCGCATTTTTTCGTGGAAAATGTTTCATTACAACCTTTTTCAAACATTTCTCAAGGGAAAATGATTCAGTCCTCACTTCAGACTGTATTTAAATAACTGGACTGGCTCTATGATGGCACTTAACTCCAACATACAAGAGCATGAACACTCATTTACAACTGTAAAAAAACCTGAAGACTATTATGAATGTTACTGACTCAAAAACCTTATTACGTTATTGGCTTTATTACATTTAAAATGGCCAAAATTAATATGTTATTGGTTGCTACAGAAGGAAATTATTCTCTGAGCCATAAATTTTCACACCGAACGAAACAAACTGATTAACAGGAAAGCTGTGATTTAAAAAAAAAATCAAATCAGGCTTCTCGTGATTTTGATCCAATATTGACTCAGATTTTTATCAAATACGCCGCTTTCTAATCAAACTGATGTGATCAAAACAAGTGCAAATTCATGAGGGAATTTATCAGTTTAACCACATTTTCATCTTTTTCTGGTTTTGTTATCTAATTTTTAAGCTCTACACTCGGGCTGCCTGGCCTCTGACTTTGAAGTTGTTTTTTTTTTTCATCCGCTGTGGTTCAGGCTCTGTTCCACTATAAATACACATTTTACTACTTAATATACAGCAGACTGCATTTCTGGGAAGGGCTCACAGAAAACATAGGAACATAGGACTGTCACAGTGATAATGGAACCAAAGGCATAAAATCGATATCACATTAACTTTTATGGTGCCTCCACATACAGGGAGTGACGTGTGAATTTAACTCAGCACCATTGTTTTCACATATAGGGCGTCATTATGTGTTGTATTATGCTGTTAATGTAGTAAAGTCACTTACTGTACATTACAACTCTGTATTTCTTCCTGAACTTCCCACTCTACTTTTCAGTTACCGCTCTGTACTTAGTGTAGTGGAAACAAGAGAAAGACAAGATTATTCCTTTTGATTATGCTTTTCTTTCCTCTCTCTCCCCACAAGTGGGAAGCAGTTCAGGTGAGGCTTTGATGTGAGTCAATTTATTCAACTCGGCATGCATGATTTTTCATATATTATTTTTTACGTTTCCACAAATCCCTACTCTCGCTCGGCTCCCGTGGGTGCAGCCAGCACTCCCACAACCGTCACCGTGGGTTTGGTTCATTTCCAGTGTTGAGCATGCAGCAGGGGGGCCACAGTCACAGTAGGCTAATGAGTTTAACATGCTAATGTTGCGCTGCGTTCAAACGCTCTAGTGTGTGGTATAATTCACCACGCTGACGGAAAAGGTTACAGCCATTTGTTTAATGAACGCCATTATCATGTTACCTACACAAACTATTGTATATTATGATTCCTTCCTGCAGGCTATACGCTCAAGCTGCATCACAGCGGACATGTTCTTCAGTAAAAGGTGCCATTCGCCTGCATCAATCACTCAGTTTTCGCATTTCCTCCTTTTACCAATAACTTTGATACATGTCTCTCATTAAAAACAGATTATAAACAGAGGGATTTGCACCACTGTGTCACTTCGCTGCCTCATAACTCACATTCCTTCCACTGGCATACGTTTCGATCTTAATAATGGCATGTGGGGAATGGCATCTGACCTGTTATTTTCCTCGAGACAAATGAGTCGGAGGAATTTTTTTTGCTCCGAAGCGAATGCCAGAACATTACATTTGTCCCCCCCGTGTGCAGCGAAATACAAATTCAGAGATGACAGAGATAAATTATTGATCCAGTGTGAGTAGCAGGTTGTGTTTCTGCATGTGCACATGGTATCCATCACAATGTGGGTACAGGGAAAACGTAATGCACACACACGCCCCAGTAGGCAACACAGAATTCAGTTCTAATGAGGAAAGTCACTTATTTTTGTGGTCAAAGCTTGATTTTTTTATGCCTTAAAATTATGTCTGGATGGAATCTTGGATTAAATCAGACATGAGAGTTTCCATAAAATGAAAGTGGATCAAGAAGTTTGGACGCTGACTGTGATGTGCATGCAAGAAGCAATTCATGGTCATACACCGACTGACCACAACATTATGACCACTGACAGGTGAAGTGAACAACATTGATCATATTGGTACTATGTGGTGTTCTGTTGGAAAACCTTGGATCTTAACATCCGTGTTGATGAGACTTAGACACCCAAATAAACATTGTCCCATAACAAGCACACTCCCTCATGCAAATGGAAATCCCAAAAGTCACTGGCCTACCCCTGCAGGAAAATTCACCCCACCACATGGAAAAACATCAAACCATCAGGAACATGTAGAGAAACATGACAATGGCCCAATATGTTGATTTGACCTCCAAACTTCCTACACCCCATTGTGATCAAGCATCAACAGGATGCAGTGGAACAAGTTTGATTGACAGAGGCCCCACTGCACAAGTCAGAGTACCCAAAGGATCCAGTGGCAGTGTCCTGGTTCCAGACCCCATATGACACCCTGAGAGGTCCTCTTGTCCATGCCCAGTGGTTCAGAGAATTTTTGAGCACATATGGACCAACACAATATTAGGCAGGTGGTCATAATGTTATGCCTGTGTCAGTGTATGTGTGCAACAAATGCAAGCAATAACTGTCATATGTTAGCCTGTGCTACACTTGTTTTTGTGACCACTAGTCGGTGAACGCTTGCATTTTGTCACATTATGTGTCAGTCAGCAGCCGAGATCAGTTAACTTCTGCGTCAAGGATCATCATTGATAATGAGAGGTGGGTCTGCAGCTACCAATAAAAGAAGAAACAACATTCTTCTCAGTGGAAAAAGGCATCAGTTTTCCAAAATCGGATAAGGTGTGTGAGGTGAGGAGTGCACCAGGACTATGGTTGTTGTTTTCATCAACGCTCATGTGGCTTGGAATTTTTCCCCTGAGTCAGACTGTCAGGCAAAGTTCCATTGTAACATCCTGAAGTGTCTGACAAACAACCTAACCTGTATCTCGATGGCATATGAGTTCTCCAGTACATTTTTTTCACTCAGTCACAGCGTGGTGATTATGCACAGCTTTTTTAGCAACAGCCTCCTTGTGACTTCTTCTACCCCAAAATGAATCTCAAGTTGAAGAAGTCGCCATTTGGACACAATTTAGGAGATTCTGAGCTCATTGCAGATGGTGCTTGACATGTTTACATAGCAGGACGTCCAGGGAGCCTTACAAGTGATGCTGAAGCACTGGAAGCAGAGTATCACTGCATCAAGGCGACTACTGCAATGGAGATGCAGCCAAAATCGAATCAGATGACGATTTTTATTTTTACAGGCACAGTCTTGTAACTTTTTAATGATATTAGCGTAATGCTTTACTATGTGAAATATAATGTGATATTTGTGGAATTTAATTTAAAGTCTTCACTGGAAACATCAGGTTTTTTTGTCAACAATATCACCTCTGCAAATCCCCAGTCTAAAAGGGCCACATATTGCCACACTAACACTAACTGACAGAACTAATACCAATACTGCTGCTCGTTTCAGTTTAATCCAATCCAGTTTATTAGCAGTGGGGAACCGGATACACCTGGGATATTGCAAGTAAAAACTAATCTCTACCTTATAACTAGTTCAAGGTCTGCAATACATTTTGATTTAAACCTCTTCCAGACCTTCAGACCTTCCTGTAAATCTGATGGCTTCTTAACGCGTCGACTTCATGGCTTTGGGAGTTACTTTATTGATTAGCAAGGTCACGTTCTATATACACAGATCAGCCACATCATTGAAACCACTGACAGGTGAAGTGAATAACATTGATCATATTGGTACTATGTGCTGTTCTGATGGAAAACCTTGGATTTTAACATCCATGTTGATGAGACTTAGACACCCAAATAAACATTGTCCCACAACAAACATACTCCCTCATGCACATGGAAATCCCAAATGTCACTGGAGGAAAATGCACCCCACCACATGGAAAAACATCAAACAATCAGGAACATGTTGAGGAACATGACAATGGCCCAACATGTTGATTTGACCTCCAAACTTCCTACACCCCATTCTGATCAAGCATCAACAGGATGCAGTGGAACAAGTTCAATTGACAGAGGCCCCACTGGACAAGCCAGAGTACCCAAAGGATCCAGTGCCAATGACCTGGTTCCAGACCCCATAGGACACCCTGAGAGGTCCTCTTGTCCATGCCAAATGGTTCAGAGCATTTTGGAGCACATAAGGGGGACCGACACAATATCAGGCAGGTGCTCATAATGTTATGCCTGATTGGTATATAGTGGGAACGTATCTTTGATATGACAGAAAAATGTTTGAATGGTAACTGGTTTGCACTTATATAGCGCTTTTTTCTACCTTAGTGGTGTCTAAAGCACTTTACAATGTGTTTCTCATTCACCCATTCACACACCAATGGTGACAGAGCTGCCATTGGGAGCAACTTGGGGTTCAGTGTCTTGCCCAAGGACACTTCGGCATGCGGAGGGGCCGGGGATCAAACCACCAACCTTGCGATCAGAGGACAACCCGCTCTACCACCTGAGCCACAGCCATTTAGTAAACTGACCAGATTTTTACATTAAATCAGGAGCTTAGATGGATGCTGCTATCTGTAGAGTTTAACTGCAGTTTATAAGCTGTGAAACTGTCTGAAGTGAAGGAAAATTCACACTATCCATTAGCTCCTGACTGATCCTGTCCTCAGTGTTGATAAGATTACTATTAGTTTAGTCTTTTGTTTATTAGTAGCTCCTTAAACCTTGAGGCTATGTCTAAACTTGCATGTATGGCGATTATAGCGTGCGCACCGTGGCTCACTGTGGTGGGTTTGTATGAATGAGGCATTAATGTAAAGGTGACCTATATCTGAATGTCAGCATGGCATCACTTTAACAGACTGGTGAAGCAGCAACGTTAAATACAGCCGGGAGAAGCGGCTCCTCATCTCCATCTGTCTCTACTTGTTTCAGAGTTTCTGTCAGTGAAAGCTAAAATGCCAATATCGTCTTCTTACTTCCTCCTACTGGCCAACTAAAAGTCCTGCTTGATCGTACATTGCATAACTGTCTTGTGTAGAGAAAAGAAGCCATGTATTTTCCACTTGAGTGCATGAATCTGTTAAAATGTCGGTATGTCGGGAATCACTATAGTTTGGGGACACAAGTTTGATCGCATTAAAGTTAAAAAATACACAATTAAGGTTTAAGAATTGGGTTTGAAGCTAAAGCACAAATTAGAAATGGGTTAAGTTTTGGGTAAGGGTTGGGGAGGCGAGTAGCAGTTATATAACGTTAAGGTAAGACAAGGATAACTCAGTATAATGTCCTCGCAAGTACTTGGGTGCTGGATGGAGGGATGAAAGGCACAGAGAGGAAGAGTGAAGGAGAGATTTGGGGGAACAAAAAGAAACCGAGAACACAATGATGAAAAAGCGGGTCAAGAAAGGGAGGATAAAAAAAAAAGAATCTGCTGGATGGTGGAAGAAGAAGAAGAAGAATAAATGAAAGATGAAGTGTGGAAAATAGGGGTAGGGGTGCTGATGTGCTTCTTAAGCAGGTCATTGGATGCAGTGTGCCTTGGGAGGGCTCGTTTAAGCATGACTAACAGATTTCCTCAGTCCCTGCAGGAGCCCTTCCTCAAAGCTCACGGTCCAGAGAGGCGCTGTCACTTCAGGATGCATGACAGGGAAATGGAGCACATACCCATTAAACAACTCCTGGGCTATCGTCTATCACAGGAGGGGAGGAAAACTCCATTACCCACGGACGCTGTTTAGCTATTCAAAAGGTGCAGGGCTGAATAAAGCCTTAACTGAAAATCAAGACAAACCTGCACTTTTCTAACCACAAACTTCAAATCGAGCTTCCGTAAAGGCTAATTTCTTCAGTTTGTGCACTGTGGCCTGCAACGACAACCATATCATCATCATCAAGGTGCCCCGCTCAAGCTGTGGAATCAATACTTTTCTGCATCATGTCTGCCCGGGGCTCCTGCTCTCTGCCTGTTTCTGATGTGAGGAGTGAAGCCTGCTTTCCAGCACACTGGTGAACACTGTCTCTTGATCCTCCTCATCCTCTTATTCAGCACTGAAGGGCACTGAGCTCTGTAATCCACCGCCACCCGTCCCTGGCAGAGTTCATGGTCGACACCAAAAAGCCCTGCTGTTCCTGCAAAAAACCCACCCTCCCACTGCCGAAGTATACACATCGCACTCCACAGCCTCGCACACAAGCCTCGTATTTTGTCCTCCTCCTCACTCTTAAAGAGAAACTCAAAGAGCCATGCTCAGGCCTGTGGGCGCCAGCGGCTTCGGGGGTTTCATATCTCCTAATTTACAGAGTTGGTGCCATGTGTCTCACGCTGACTTCCATCCACTCTTCGTGCTAGATCACCCCCCTAATGACAGTAATTGTATTGAGAAAGCCCACGGTCATGTTCAATTACCCATTCCCATCCAGGCACGCGGGTCTAATCTTGCACTGTAATCTACGATACAGATGGCTCTGGAAGGGAGACGTATTCATCACCGCCTCATCTTTGCTCGAACTGCGTGAAATGCAGCAGGGGTGCCGCATTTGAGTACACTGGGAGGTGGCATCGAGTTTTCATTATCTGATAACATCTGAAAACTTGTGTTTGCAAACTCGCAATTTGTCCGCTTGACGGGATAACTGATGTAAAAATCTCTTCCCGGCACTGATTCTGTAAAAGAGACGGTAAATTGTACACTCACCCCAGCGGTTTCTCCAAGCGGCTGGCAGGTGAACCCACAATCTCTCCCAGCGTACAGTGGACCTGTCCCAGGAAGTCCTGCCATGGGGAGGAGGGCATAAAGTGGGATGGAGAGAGACGTAGGATGGGGACAGTCAAGTGGGTCACGGGGGGTAACAAGGAGAGTCGGTGAGGTGTTAAGTACGATTGTAAGCATTGTACGGTTTATAAATTAGGACGTCTGAGGCAGACACGTACGTTAAAGTCGGTTGGCTTCCGGGGTGGAGGAGGAGGAGGAGGAGGAAGAGGAAGAGAAAGAGACCAGGCAGCAGCAGTGACACAACAGAGCATATCATGGAACAGAACACACAAGACTCAAATACCAGACTGTCATCAAACCAAGTGAAAAAAAAAGAAGAAGAAGAGCAAAAGTGGATATGTGAAAGAGCAGACAGGCAGAATGAGAAGCCAGAAGAGAAAGAGAAGGGGGGAAAAAAGGACAGCGAAGAAGCGCCAGAGGAGGAAAGCGGCGAAGGCACGGGTTTGTTTCCAGAGAAATGGAACACAATGCAAAACACACAACAATAAAAGCATCAGAAGTGTATTGGATGATGAGATGTTTGGTAGTATGCAAACCAAGTGCTGCAAATATATCGTTTGGTGTCTCTGCTGTATGAGTTTATTTATCAAAGCTTTCAGCGTAAAAGATGGCGCTAACATACATTAATGAGCTGTTCCCCTGAATGCATGCTCCACAATAAAGCACTGCCGCCTTCAGACAAAGCTGTATTATTGTTTTAAATGCAACTACAGGCCGTCTTGTAAATCACAAACAAACAGTGCAAAGAGCAAAAGATAGCAAACGGGGAAATCTGTTGAATAGCTTTGATAACGATGTGCAACGCTTCATTTCTCATTTGGAAAAAAAAAAGGTAATGAGAGGATGCCAGATGCAAATGAAACTTTGATTGTTATCGCTCTGGAGGAATAATAGAACTCATTTTAGAGGAAGATGGAAGGTAAATAAAAATAAACAACATTTTGCTAGATGAAGCGCGATTCACTCATTATCTTGAAATATATTTGAGCGTTTCGATGCCTCAAACTTTGGTTTGCATACAACTCAAACACGCATGCACTGAGTAAAATCAGCGACGGAATACAAAAGTTCTTCACTTACATGCTTCCCCAGATCTGGACTTTTAGAATCGATATCGTACCTGAAATCGCAAAGAGAGAACCACAAATCAAAGGGGCAACACAGCGGAAGAGCTCACCAATTACAGCGTGCCCATCAATCGCACACCTGGGTCACTGGGGGGAGGAAAAGAGAGACGTTCGGTGGGGGGGGGAAGAAAAAACATGTCAGCAACAATTTGACAGTTAATTAAGGGAGTCATTCTATAGTTGATGAATGTAATTTCCATACCGTGCCAGGGGAAACATCCCGAAACAATCTACCAATGCGGAGAAAGTTTTGAGCATCTGCCAGTCAAACTTGATGTAAAAGTAATTAAGCCCGAGCAGGCCCGGGCTCCCACCTCTGCGATAAAGGAGGGATGTAAATGAGTAGCACTAATTGTGAAGGGGAGGCACTCACTCCTTTCCTGTTGCAGCATTGTATCATGATAGCACAGTGCATGAATTCAGTATAATCCTCAGAGACATCCAGCTCAGTCCTGGATACATCCTCCATGAGGGACTTCATGCTGGAAGGCTATGGATTTCTGGAAGCATATGTCGTCTGTTTAAGAAGATAATCCTCACTCTGTTGCTGGGAAACCTTAAAAATGGGGAGCATGCCTATGTTTCCACATTCCTAAGATATTTTCCAAAATTAGGCTCTATGTTCCCACAGTTGCCACATTTCTATCCCTGGTAGCTAGGGGTTCCTTGCTCAATCCCGAGAGCTAGCTTCCAAACTCTCTCGAGCTCAACACCGCTACTCCAACATGGGGTTGCTGTGGAGTGACGAACTGCATGGAAATATCTGTGTTTTCAGTGCTTTAGAAATGTGAGACATGTAGGCACACAGGGCTGTGGGACCACTGAGGTATGGGAACACAGGGCTGACCCCTAAAATGAAGCTGCATCTTCGTGACCCGCTCACTAGTGTGGCCTTTTCGAGGGAAGAAAAGCCGGATAGTGGTCTCTGTGAGTTTTATGGGACTTGGTTTCAGACGTTTGCTTTGCTTAGCAGCAGGGAGATTAAGGATAAAACTTTACATGAAATATTTATCACCTTTATACCAATCTCCCCTCAACGAATGACTACTGAGAGACCGCTCCAATGAATAATTCCTCAGGAGAGAGCCGAGCTCAGGGATGGGAGGGGGGGAAGGGAGTGACTCGGGGAGAGAAAATGAGAGACAGATGAAGAGGAAGATGTGGCAAAAGAGGCTGGCACACACCTTGGTTTTGTGTCCTCCGAACAAAAAAGACGGATGAAACGGAATAACTTACACGTCAAAGCGCAGGTTCTGCTTCTCCTCAAAGAAGTAGTCCAGGATGTACTTCCTGACAAAGTCCGGGTTTAGTGTGTTGTCGATCACCTCTGTTCTCCCAAACTAGATCAGGAACGAGAGAGAAGAAAGACACACCACGCAGTCACTTAGACACTGCTTCTGCCTCTCTGTTATTTCACCCGATCTCATCTGGCAGCCGTGTGAACTCACAGCTTCGGATAAGATCAGATTTGATTAACAGAAGTCAACGATCGCACGGAGTCAGCTCTGCTTCTCCACCACTTCTGGGACTGCCTGAGCCTGAGGAAAGCATTTTGTTGAGTCCAATTACACTTGTTTAATTAATACCACATCCACACCGCCACCACCACCGCCACTCTCTGAGCCCCTTCAAAACCAGGAGTTAGAGGATTTTAGGAATGACAAAGACAAAGGCAGAGGAAAGAAGTGACTTTAGTATTCAGGAAGGGGAGCTAACACAAATCATCAGAAACTCCCGTTCGCCGGCGTTAGGACGAAAATGTAAAGCGGCGAATGCTAAAGCACTATTTCATCAGTGTTACAGAGCAAGACCTTCTGATGAGGTGATGTGCTGACAAATAAATCAAGAGAAACAGCGTTGCATCCCCCCACCGACACACACACAGACATTAATTGTCTCCAGAATGAATAATTCAAAGTCAGAGAACTGATGTTGAGCTGCATAAATAAAACATCCCCAGTAAAAAAAAGTGTAACCATAAACTGACACAGGGAATTAATAATAGCAGTGTTGGGGCTTAATGAGGAGATAAAACAGCAGGATTACAGGCTTGCACTTTTTTTTGCGATTACATCCAGTGGGGGTAAAAAAAAACTCAAAGTGAGACCTAACGGGGAGCAGACGAGTAACGCGACAGTGGCGGAATACTTTTAACGGATGGAGGCTGGATCGTGTGCAACATGTGACAGTCAGAGAGTGTGAGTGTTCTGAAGTGCAGCTCGCCGTCCAACTTTAAAGTGTGTCAGAGTCTATGAAAGTTTAACTACTGCACGGCGCCGGCTTCTCTCTTGCTTTTTCTGTCAGAAAGTGTGAAAGCTCCGTTCCATCAGACACTAAGGAGGTGAAATCTGCAGCGAGAGAGAAGGAGCCTGTTTCAGTGACAGGAGCTGATGTGACGGCAGGGAGGCCGATACGAGGGCTGATCAGAAAGTCTGTGTGTGTGCAACATGTGTGAGCAGCAACGGTCGTGTAGCAAGGATGTAAGCTGCATCATCAGCATCAGGATCTGTGTCACGCATGTTTTTCTGCATATTTATGATGTTTCCATGGAGCTCAGACTGAAGAAAACACTACATTCTGTCGAGGATCATCACTGGCTATTCTACCGACTCCCACTGAGAGAAGTGTAGCAGGTGAAACTCAAAAAACACTCAAAGAGGAGACACTGTTAAGGTCTTTTATTGATTGAAAAAGATCTGACTTATTGGCAACCTCTCACTCCTGTGTCCAATGTCCTCCCCCTTAGACTCTCTCTGCCAATTACAATCCTCTACCTATGATTATTGACAGTTTTGGCCATCCAATAGAAGATGAAGTATCTTCCACTATCTGCGATGGTGCACTATGAAGTGGGATTAGTGGGTTAGCGAGGCATGTTGAGCCGAAAGTGAGAGTTTTCAGTGTCATGAAGGCAGCTCTTTTTTTTGCCTTCTGTGGTAACATCCACTGTGGAGCTCACCTGATCGGGAGCTGGCTATGTTCAGAGTTTCAGATTTAAATCGGCTGTAACAAGCGTCTCCCTTTAACCAAATCGTTTCCTGACAGTTAATTTATAAACGATACAGACTCTTAGCTGAGGGAATATGCTGTATCTGTAAACACCTTCAGCTATATTTCACTAAAACCACTGAATGAAGGTGTTTAGTTACAGGATCGCGCACTGTGTGCATCGCGTTGCCATGGGAACCCCACATGTAATCAGTTGCTGGTGCAGAAAAAGCATAAATATGTTAAGTTTGGTCCTGATTTGCTGCCAAGTCCGTTTACACTGCTGGTTCTGCAGCTGATAGAACACAGATTAGAACATTGATTATTCTACTGGTATTTATTACAGAGAATATTCAATCACTAACATTAATTTCACCTTGATTTGGTCAAAAATTGAAGCGATATCTCATATTGTGGTGTAGTTTGAGACTGAAATGCACTTGAATGCAATGTCGTGTTTAAATAAATGAAGTTTAAAGTTTAAGATCTCTATTGTGCAGCTGTCAGAAATAAGCGGCTGCACTGATCAATCACTTGCAGTAGCAGCGCTTTATACCATCATGCATTTTTACATTCCTCATTGTTCTCCATTAAAACAACCTATTGACTGAAGCAGCTGCACACAATCGTTTCATTTTGGGCAGAAGAAGAGTCAAGAGTGTGAAGCAGAAAGCCTGAGTTAATAAAGAAAGTTGGTAACCACCTTCATGGTACCCGTTATCTCTGGCTGGGGTTTTAGTTCTTGTCCAGCCGACTGACACAAGGAAAGACCGGCTATGTCAAACTTGCTTCGCCCTCATGTTAGGCCCTTTGTAAGGGTCGGGACTTTCTGTTATTTTGTTTACAACGCAATACAGCAGTGTTCAAGAACAGTCGAGGCACATCAGGTTTGGAGAACATGCTCATTTTTTCCTTTAGCATTCATGTGGCTTTGCATCAGGAATTAGTTGCTCAGTGTTGGTCTGTCAATGCAGAGTTCTACTGTAACGTCCTGAAGGGTCTGAGGAACAGC
Organism: Dascyllus trimaculatus; assembly: GCA_024666655.1. NCBI lineage: Eukaryota > Metazoa > Chordata > Actinopteri > Pomacentridae > Dascyllus > Dascyllus trimaculatus. The sequence goes on from CM045452.1 coordinate 27,434,913, forward strand.
ATTTGCCGGAAACTACTTTAACTATGGGATGATGGCACGTGAATACGACAGTTCACTAGTGATTACAAACTGTTTTCTGGCCACAACAACAAAATTATCACTCTCCTCCCGACGTTTTTATCACAGTTGACTTAATTTTACCTCTTTCTATTCATCCAAAATGATAAATAGTCTGACTTATATAGTGCTTTTTTAATTTAACCTTAGTGGTGCTCATAGGGCTTTACAATGTTTCCCATTCATACTCTCACAAATGGCGACTCGAACTGCCATGCAAGCTGCCTTCAGGAGCAGCTTTAGGTTCGGTGTCTTGCTCAAGGACACTATCATGCAGCAGGGCTGGGGATCGGACCGCCAACCTTTCGACTGGTGGAAAACGCACTTCAACACCTGAACCGCAGCTGCCCAAAACACAATTCAAGTTCAAAAAGTTGCCATTTTTACACAGTTTAAGAGATTCAGCTCATCACAGATGGTTCCTGACATCTAACAGGACTTCCGGGGAGCCTTACAAGCGCTGCAGAAACACCGCAGCTCTGTGTCATTGCACGAGTCTGCTTCACTGGCAGCCAGATTTTAATCAGGTACATTTTTTTAATATTAATAGGCACGGTCTTGTAACTTTTTCATCATCCCTTGTAACACATTCACTTTGGTCCCAGGCCACCCTTAACAAAGGAAGAAGAATCTGCACCAAAGCTGCAAACAGCCACCCAAGGAAATAACAGATCTTCCGCTGCACACATTATCTGCACTTTGGCAAGAACACGGGCAACCTGTAAAGTCAAGGTTGCGAAGCACTATAATTAACTGTCAACAGGAAAAAAAGAACTCCACTACTGGGATATCTGGGCAATAGGAGCGTGCGTTTCTTCCCCTCCAATAACCCTAACCAGAATAAATTGTGTCAGAAATTTGATCTTGGTGAAAAGATTAGGAGTTTGATTAGAAAAGCAAAGGGCTGGGCTTTGCTTGAATTTGGGGAGGTTGTATTGTGTCAGCTGCTTAGATGAGTGAAAGTGGTATAAAGAAGAAAACCTGTCATGCACCGCGAGTAATTACAGACAAGGGAGCTGGAAATTAAGACTTTAACATCACGAGGTAACAGAATGATGGGCTGCAGCTACAGCTCCGTATATCAACCACAGATGCTGACGAAAATTAGTCATGCCGACACGGCTCTCGAGAGGATTTGATGAAGACATCCTGCCGAATATCAAAATGCAATGTATCCATAACGTTTGTTTTTTGTATTCTTGTGTCGATTAGGAATGTTAATGAGCAGCAGCTGAAGGGGGAGTTTGCCCCATAAAGGAGTAATTGGATTACAGATGGTTGGTGGCAAAGTGAAAAGGTGCTCCAATCAGCCACATCTACTCCTGAGGAGGAGGGGGGGGGCAGAAACACATTACTTGACAGGGGTGCAGGAGAGGGCGTTTAGCTTTATCAATACTGCACAGCTTGACTCCGCTGCTTGCAAAGCCAGCCGTCGTGCGTGCTGAAAACAAAGGTCCATATCTCTGCACAGGCTGCACCCACGATTTGTAAGCTGGAGGTGGGGCTCTGTAACTGGAGGTGACAGGTGTAGGAGGCTCTTGTCGCCTCAACGCTGCACCCGGTGCAGCTACATTTGCATACTAACCAGTGAAACCGCTTTGTAGCTCAAGAGAAGAATATCGTTGCACCAATTTCTAGGAGCCAAAGCCAGCTGACCAGCCTCGAAAGACATGAAAGAATAATTCTAAGCAACCAGGCTACGCAGGAAGATCTGCAGAAAAGTTGAGAGTTAAAGCAATAGTTTGAATCCTTTTACAGTTTTTTGCTGGAAGTTGTATCATAATAATCATCATCATTAAACTTTATTTAAATCTGAATAACACTGAGATACAAAGGCCTTATTTACATTGCAGCCGAGTGAGAGACAAAGGATGTGGACACACAAATAAACTCGGATAACAATTAACAGGCAAATGTAGTGAAATAAAAAACACTGATTAGTGCGTTTAAGTTTTAAAAACAAATAAACCAACTAAAGCTGGAAGTTAAATAGGATGAAATTAATAACCTGAGTTACCCAAAGGATAAAAATGAGTCCAGCTTCAGGTTGTATTGCAAGCTATTCCACATTGCAGGTGCACAGTGGAAAAGAGTATGTGGAGTTATTAAAAGTAAGTTACAGCTACTGGCCATAAAATAACCCACATAGCTACCTTAATTCACTACTTGGGGTTTTATAGCATATTTCTCTTGGTTTATGGCTTAGGTTTTCAATACAGTTTGAATTTCAGCCGTAGTTAGCTACCATTGGGCATGTTCTACTTTGCCTCAGTGATGGTCCTCATAAGGAGGTTAAATATGAGTGTGTTTGTGTGTTGCTTCGCCACATAAAGGTGAGATTTATTGTCTCTCATCTACAGTAGCTGACAGTAGTATTTGGAGCCTTAAGCCACACTTATAAAGATTTACTGCCTGTCCGAAAAGCATGTTGGATGACCATCAGAAACCGTTCTGATAGAGAGTCTTTGTCGCCTGTTGGTACAACCCAGCATGCTGGAGGAAACGAAAGTAATGCCAGAAAACAGTCGGTTGGTTGCTGTTGAACTAAATACATCTGAAACCAAAACCCCTAAATTAAATCCATGACCCAACTGGCCTGCATCCACTAACCAAAACACAAAAGTGCATGTAAATAGGAGAAGCACCCTTATCTAGTGTCTAGTGGGAATGCTTTAAAGCAAACAAAGTCCTTAAACCCAGACCAGCCTCTAGCCAGATGACAAGTGTCTAAACAGCCTAAAGCAGTTTACAAAAGCACCAGGCAAAGGTGAGCTGTCTACTACACACCAGCTGCCACCGAATTACCAATTGACAACAATTGACAAAGCTTTTTAACACAGGTAGAGAACATTTGAGTGGTTTGATCGGAGGCCAGCGGTTGGGTGAAGGTCCAACCAGACGTCAAGGTCAAGGAGGAGAAGGCACCAATCCATGGCAAATTGAAATTTGCATACGAAATCCAAAAAGGTTATTCCCACAAAAGGGAGAAGGAGTAGTAACACCCATTATCTTACATTGCTTGTCGAGACGTTATCATTTATCTAGTCTTATTCTAACTTACTCATTTTAATTTCAGTAAGGTATTGTTCTCATATCTGCACTTAGGACTGCACTTCTTATGTTAGGTCATTTTGTTTTTTCTTAATAACATCTGGCACAAGAATTTCCTTCAGGATTAATTCAGTTTTACCTCATCTAATCTCATGCTATGTTATCTTATCTCATCCTATCTTATGTCGTCTCATGTAATGTTATCTCATCTCATCTCATCCTATCTCATCTCATGGTATGCTATCTCATCTCATCCTGTATTATCTCATGGTATGCTATCTCATCTCATCCTGTATTATCTCATGGTATGTTATCTCATCTCATCTCCTCTCATCCTGTCTTATCTCATCTCATGTTATGTTAACTCATCTCATCCTATCTTATCTCATCTCATCCTGTATTATCTCATCCTATCTTATCTCATCGCATGTTATGTCATGTCATCTTATGTTTTGCTATCTCCTCTCATCCTATCGTATCTCATCTCATCTAATGTTATCTTATCTCATCCTATCTTATGTCATCTCATGTTATGTTATCTCATCTCATGTTATCTCATCTCATCCTATCTCATCTCATGGTATGTCATCTCATCTTATCCTGTATTATCTCATGGTATGTTATCTCCTCTCATCTCATGTTATGTTGTTATCTCATCCTATCTTATGTCATTTCATGTTATGTTAACTCATCTCATCCTATCTTCTCTTTTTCTTTTCTTATCTCATCTTGTGTTATCTCATATTATCTTATCTCATCTCATGCAGTGCTATCTCATCTCATCCTATCTTATCTCATGCCATTTCATGTCATGATATGCTATGCCATCTCATCCTATCTTATCTTATCTTATCTCATCTCATCTTATGTTACTTCATATTATCCTATCTCATCTAATGGCCTGATATGTTATGTCATCTCATCCTATCTTATCTTATTTAATCTCATCTTATGTTACCTCATATTATCTCATCTTATGTCATGTCATGTTATGTTATGTCATCTCATCTCATCTTATCTCATCTCATCTGTAATTTGTAACAGACAATCTGATGTACACTCCCACTTCACATTAAGATTGCCCATCTCACTTTATCTTTGTACCTTGTACCTCAACCATTCCACCTCTTTTTTTTACATTTCTTTCTGAGAAGTTTGCCTTTAATGGATAGTCGCAGCAGACAGGAACTGCAGTAAAAATCCACTCAATATCATCAACAATTGTTGCCCATGTGGTAGAAGCCTTAACTTATCGGGTCGCCTCTTTTCTGTGTAAGTTTCTCTAAACTCAACACTGTCGTTGTTTGCCTGAAAACAATGAACAATGATTGTCTGAAAATGTCTTTAGCAATAACACATCCCCACCCTTCGTGACAGCCATCTTTTCTCAGCACCACAACATATCTGATGTCAAACGGTTGAACAGACCACTAGCAGGCTCTTAAAAATGCATGTCTCTCACAGCATTGCAGGTACAAAACACCTGTCAAGCAAGTTGTTTTAGTATTTACTGCACCTTCCTTTAGCTTGCAGAGCTGCCTGACAACATCTGGATGTGGAATCGACCGGTTTCTGTAACAGATGTGGTGACATTTCAGAAAGTTTTCAATTCATCCACACTGGAGCATCAATTTTTTTCTCAGTGGTATCACAGGTGCTCTGTGGGTTCAGTTCAGGGCTCTGGAAGGCCATTCACACATACAGCTGAAAATATTCTCCCAACAGGCGGCTGACGTGCTTTGGATCCTTATCTTGACTTATAAATGGTTTCTGCCGTATCGCTCTTCCTCCTTTTTCTGGTGGTCTGTGAATGGAGTCGTATCTGATAATTCTCGTTATCCTCCGATATGATCTCTGCTCCTGTTTCTCAGCTGTTATTCTTGATTTCATTGACATTACGCAGTCCAATCCGCCGCTGCTCTCTGGGTCAGATTGGATTCTTTCTGCTCTCTGCCTCGAGTCCGTGTTTTACCTTTTTCTCACAAGGAATTTCTTGATGAACACAGTGGCCTTCTTTGGGCAAACAAATGATGTTTGACCTTTTCTCCAAAGCTCGCCTCACATGCCTTTGACATTTTTGCAGATTCTTTTTAACTAACTAGATGCAAGGTAATTTATAGTAGATGTGTGAAGGCAGTTGCCCTTCAGTTCACACTAGAGATGCCAGCAGAGGAACTAGAGGCGCAGCTCATCTCATTAATGGACATGCTTTATTAGGTTTGACAATCAGAGCTTTGCCAAATTGTTGTTGCCTTCATGCTTTCCTCAAGGAACAACCTCAATTGTTCATTTTAGTGGGAACTATTTCTTTGGAATTGTGCTAAATGTGTTTTTCTATGGCTTAAATACCAGCCAATCTAATATTTTAGGAAATAACCTTGCAGAAATTTGCAAATAGTTATTTTGGAGCCACTATATGCTGAAACCCACGTTATCAGCCTGCGTTGCACAACAAAAACCTCTGAAATAAACCTTTCTCCTGTTTAATATCCACATTCACCAAAATATAGACTAAAGCTGAAACCTTTACTTTCTATTGAGGGATCCAGTGTTGTGAACATGCAGCACAAATACCTCTGTGGACTCAATAAACATAGAATTATTCAATTAAAAATGATATGAAAGCTGAAGCAAATATTGAAGTCTTGAAGTACTGTGATGTTCACAAAGGACATTAAATTGCCTTAGACCCAAAGCATCAGAACAGAGATGTAATTTAAGCTGCCATTTCTCTGTATCTCCTTACACTGAGAGTACAGGAAAACAATAATCCCAGAAGGACCTTCTGTCTTGCTGCAACCTCTGCCTACTTTATCTGCCTCTCTGGTCTAATTAAGGTCCGGTGGCCAACAGCCAGAGGGGACTCTGACGCAGAGGCAAATCTTTATCGATACGTGTAGCTGCCACCTTAATCAGTCAATCAGTCACAGCTAACGCAGTGCTGACCGGCGCACCAGTGGGCACAGGGTCAATCAATTGCAAATGATTGGCACTCACAGCATTTACCTTGAGAGAGGGAGAGCAGGGCGGCCGGGGAGGGTTGTAAACAGAGAGGATGCTGTCGTGGAGGAGAGACAGGCTGATTGAGTTGTGTTGACAGAACAGCGGCTGTGATCTCTTACCTCTCTCCATTGTTTGGATTCCACGCCCTGGGTGTATAACACCACCACTGAGGAGACAGGAGGTGGGTTTGGAGGTAAAGAGAGAGAAAGAAAGGAAAATAAAAAACACTGTCACTGAACAATCTCAGTCAAACATCCTGCTTTTTCTAATTGTGTTTGTTTTTTTTCGTCTTTGGCGACATTCATCATTAATTATCCCGGCACATACTGACAGCATAATGAAGTGCCACGCTTTGTGCTTCTGACTATGACGTCCACATGCAAAGAACAAAGCTCAAAAAGAAAAAAAAAGAGCTCCTGGGACACAATTTACCCCACGCAATCAAAACACAGTTCCTTAACAGAGGGATTCTCCTGATTCCGATTCGATTTTGCGACTTCAAATGAAGCTGAGGTGTCGTGACCTGTCACATATCCCAAAGTTCATCTTCAGACGAATACAAAACAGGCTGAGTGTGATATTTTCCCAGTAGCTTATTGGCACAGGGGACTTGAACCTCCTCGCTATTATTGTTAAATGTCTCCCCTCCCTTCTCTATCCTGCGGGGAATATCAAAGAAAATGCCTTTATGGCATTTCCCCATGTGCCTCACCAAAAGATAGCCATTTGTATTCAAAGGCTGCGTGGCGTTTATACCCTGCATGCATTAAGGTGCTTTAGCTCTCAGCAAGGAAAGGTTGTCACATTACTGTGCAAATGATATGCAGCTATTGAAGGAACACTTTGAAATAGCAGAGTAAACTGAATCAAAGTTAAGCTCAGCAAAAAATAAAAAAGTAAACCTCTGATAAAGGAGAGGAGGTGTCACTGAACTATATTCTGAATAGAGAAAATCAGAAAAAGCTGCAGTCATCAAAGCTGAGAACTTACATGGGTCAGACTTGGAGAAAGTGTCTCGGTCCAACAGATCTCTGCAAGAGAAGAAAACAGTCACAAATCAAAATCTCATTCGGTTTTAGCACGTGTTGATGTTAGCTCAGTAAATCTCCTCGTGACAGTTGTGAGGATGCATCTTATGTTGCACATGGATGTAAATGCTTCCTGTCAGTTTAATCACCAGATGCCACATGCAGAAAGCAACAGAATAATTATGTGGTCGTTTAAAGCCACATCTAACTTCACATTAACTACGCTGCCCTTGAGACTTCATTTTGCATGTGAGCAGAGCAGCGAGCACATTAAAGCTCGGTGAAAGGACGCAGAGGACACAGAGGTGCCAGTGAAAACATGGGTACTATACAAAAAGCTGTTTACCACTATAGGGCATTTGGAGAGTTCATACCTCTGCTGAGGGCGAACAATCCTTAAAAACACATCCACTGTGAGTGCAGCATTAATTTATAAAAAAAAAAAAAAAACACTGAAAAGACAGATTTCTTTCATTTGTGTCAGCATAGTGCACAACGCAGCAAAATAATGTCCATCTGAATATAAAGCCTTTCTGAGAAAACTAAAACATCCAGATGTACAAATCAAACAAAAAGACACGCTAACGGGACTGAAACCTCTTTTTGTGCAGCTCAGCAATCTACAGAAACAGATTGGTAAGTGACAAACAGAGCGCTGCAACCAACTGTGATTTAATTACTTTAGATCTTATTCGTGAGGTTTTATGTGGTGCTTTGACTGAAGGATGGACGACGTTTCAACAAACAACAGCAGCACATTTTTCCTGTTACCGAAGAAGCAAATACAATACAGTGACAAAACACAACACAATGAGCTGACACACTCTCAGAAATGACTTGTATTGCTATAATTTGATCCGATAGGCTCCAATACAAATTTCAAAGAGGCGCATCAATGCATTATATCTGTGCTCATCGTGTGGAGAGTCGCTCAGCTCAAAAACTGAAATTAAGCTGCAACTGAATCCAGTTTTCTTAAAGCATCCAAGAGAGTGTGACAATTAACAAGTAATCAGGCTCAGCAGTGAGTCAGTGTGAGGAGAGTAGCTCTCTGTTGGCCTCAATGAAAAACAGCAACAGCACAGACATCATCAATATATTGAAGAGGTCCTTCGCTTCGCATCTATGGGCTAGATCTGATTCAGAATCCATAAAGAGCTCAAAGAATGCTCCATGTGTTCACGATGCTGGATCCCCTCTGATGCAGCATCTCTGTGTCCATGTAATCAGTCACAGCACTCAGTCTCAAACTACTGTGCGTCAGATAATAAAGCTCTCTTAACACCGATCATCATCCCACATCTCCTCGACACTCTGGTTGGCTTATTGGCTCGTACAAGATGAGAGGGAACAATCGGCGTTCATGCCACCCGTGTTATCTTTATTTGCAGTGCCTTTCTGAGGAAATCCTTCTCAGATCTCTTTCAGATTCCCCACTTCCTCCTGCGCGAACATCTAATAAAGCAGCCGTTACCTTTAAAATGCAAGGCACCATCAATCATTTCACTCAACGTCTCAGATGAAAGACGTTTTCTCGATGGTTTCCCGCCGCCTCATTAGCATGTAAGTTTAACGCAGAAGCCCATAAATATGTCTTGTTTCTAGTCCCCTGATTGCGAGCGGCGCCAATAAATAACTTGAACGCATTTCAGAATAATCCACATCTCTTTGGGGGGGGGACGGCGGGATTTCAATGAATATAGATGAGTGTTCGGGACTGAATCCAACAGGACATCATTCACACGTGTACATGTAGTTGTGCATTCCTGGACACAATATCTTCTGTCACAGGGATACGTGGGGAGATGACAGATGCAGCTTGGTTGGGTATTAGCCTTGGGCTGACCTGACAACAGTTGGAAAATTGTCAGTGTAATTATCATTGGAGATAACAAAGCCATCCATGACTAACTGCCTCTTTGTATCCACCTGTTACTGTCTGGCATCCATTACCCTCCAACAATTAGCCTGTCCATCACCTCATCTCTTCCCTCAGCGCAGCACAGAGCGTGTCACTGGGAAAACATCCTGCTCGCTCTGCTTTAAGGTGCTCAGCCTCTTTTTTTTGTTTTTTTTGTTCTCGTAGAACACTTCTCTTTTCTATTCCAAGAAGAAATGATTAGTATACAGAATTAAACACCAATACGAATTAATCCACGTGGTAAGAGTGCACACACCAGTGCCGCAGGACGGGTATTAGCATCGCAGATAATCCGTCTGCTTTCACTTGAAGCAACGCTGCCTGTTCCAGAAGGTAACTCCTTCCCTCTCTACGAATCTCAGTGGGATAAGAGAAGATCATTATCCCGAAAGCTGATGTAGGAAAAAAAAAAAGTTGCGTGATGAAGATGAAGTTCATTGAAAGTAGGACAAAAGTAATTAGACACGGCTACTTTTCATTCACAGCACATTTCATGTATCAGCCTCATTTCAGACCACAGTTACAGTCTGTGACCGGCTTATTTCAAGTATCACCTCCCCGTCTCACCGCCTTCATTAATGCTCTCCCCTCGTTTCAAATGAGCGTTTAATAATTTATTGCCAGCGAAACAGGAGTTCGTTATTAGATGTAGAACAAACAAAACAACAAAAAAATTTTAATTCACTTTCAAAACAACTTTAAAGTCTCTCTCTAGGCATGTATTAAACCCAGAAAAACTCATCTCAGTGTATCATTACATAAAAACAATCCCTTCATGAATTGAAATGGCTTCTGCTGTAAAAAAAAAAATCCTAATTTTAAGAATAATAACAGAAAACGTCCCTGGAAAATGAGATTATCTGTAAATTGCGTTATGATGTTAATAATGGCAACTCTTTTTTTCTACATAACATTTATGATGTTATTTATACAGTATTTGTTCTGCTTTCATTACTTACAGATTTACAAAAAATGACAATAATTGTCCGTAATGAAATATGTTGCTCTTTTATATTCAGGTTTATGTCCATACTATCACTTTACATTGTATTAGTTTTATATTTATGTGCACTTTTACATTCAAACTATGTAGTTCTCGATACAAATGAAGCAAAACCATTTTCATTACTTTCAAAATAAGGCACTGATTGCTTTTTAAAGAGTACATGTCCCCTAGACATTTGCTTATTGTGCTTATTTCTTACAACAGAACTTTTTTTGTAAACTCTGGTGGCATCTTTATGTTGCACCCGAGATAGTCCATTTTTAGTTTTTCAAGTCCTCCTGGGGAGCTCTTCAGAACTATTTGTGAAGAATTGATTGACACATTAATTCTCATCTGAATAAATCAAAGAAAGCATCATAGAATAAGAAATGGTATTTAACAGTCTTGGGCAACTATTAAGACAAACAACAATTAAAGCTGTTTAAATGTAATAATTCAGGTCAGATCTGCAAAACAACAGTGTTTTTCCACAAAACGTAGAATGAAAATGTCTGTGAATTTACTGTTTTTTACTTTATTGGAATTATTATATTTTGTTTTAATAGATTTAACTCAACACTGTTGCTCTAGAATGTGGAGATCTACAAAGTCCCTGCCTCTTTTTGCTCACCTACAACACTGTAAAGCTACTCCACGCTACACAATGGCGAGTTGTAATATTGGAGGAATTCTTTATTCTGAAGAGGAATAATGACACAGAAAGTCCAGCCCTCCAAGTGGACAGGGTTAGTTCTTTACACCGATCAGCCACAACATTATGACCACTGACAGGTGAAATGAATAACATTGATCATATCCCAAATGTCACTGGTCTACCCCCACAGGAAAATGCACCCACCACATGGAAACAACATCAAACAATCAGGAACATGTTGAGGAACATGACAATGGTCCAACATGTTGATTTGACCTTCAAACTTCCTACACCCCATTGTGATCAAGCATCAACAGGATGCAGTGGAACAAGTTTGATTGACAGAGGCGCCACTGCACAAGCCAGAGTACCCAAAGGATCCAGTGCCTGTGTCCTGGTTCCAGACCCCATAGGACACCCTGAGAGGTCCTCTTGTCCATGCCCAATGGTTCAGAGCATTTTTGAGCACATAAGGGGGACCAACACAATATTAGGCCGGTGGTCATAATGTTATGCCTGATTGTTGTATGTTTGTTATGTTTGAAACCTCAGCAGTCTGAATCTGTGTTTTAGAGACTAAAGTTCCGAGACTGAAATGCTCGACCGTGTTGTTGACTGTGTATTTTGCTCGTGATGTGTCTCTTAACTTATAAAATCCTGTTAACAATGTAAAAAAAAAAACATGACTGTCATCGTAGGGGCTCTTAAGTAGCTTTTTTTCTCTGTCTAATCATCTCCAACAAAGTAAACTTATTCAGCTTGAGTTAAGCTCATAGTTGCAGGTTATTCAAGTAATAAATATAAAAAGACACAACCAGGAAATTCTGTGAATGCTGAGTTTAATTAACTAAATCCACAAAGTTTCCCTGACTGCATAAACGTGTCAAAAAAGTATTTAGTTCAACTAAAACATTAATAAATGTTTTCACCATAGTGTGAAGGAAGTTTGACCTCTAAAGTATGTCTGGCTGCTGAACTCCAATTTAAAAGAATATATTAGGAACACGGTCTCCGTCTCGGTCAGATCCCTGGAGGTATTTTAGCAGCTCCCTGGTCCATGTGGCTGATTATTAAACTGAGAAATGTTAGAATTAATTACTGAACCCACAGTGCCGTATTGTCGGCAGTCTTTTAATTTTCCTGTACTTTCTTAGAATTGTCGAAATAATAATTGGCACCTTGGAGAACTGGCATCTAATTCACTGGAAAGTGGTTTTTAAATAGTCTGGAGTCTGACTGGCCGATGAGCTGCAGCCTCATTGGGTCTTAAAAAGACAAATGACAAATCCGAGCCTGACAGTCAAGTCTCTTGCTACGTCTGAGGAAGGAAAAGTCTGTATATTACATCAGAGACAATGGAGATGGCTGAGAGGGGAGAGTGAAGGATGGTTTGCATTTTCAAGCTGACTATGTGGCTTCACTTTGTCTGCCTGCCCCGTGGCCCTCTCTGCTTTGAATGAGGACAGACGTAGACTTTCCCCTCACGCATCATGGGGTCAGTAGGTGGGCTTTTTGTTGAATACACCCTTAAGCAGCTCTTAGGGGTCAAAAGGTTGGAGAATGAAACATTGGAGGTATATGCTGCTACAGAGGTTAGCCGACCCTTTACAAATTAGAGGAATCCCATTATTTACACTGAAATATTCTCTTTTCTCTAACTCTAATGTAACACCATCACTAGCGTTGGGTATATTTTACCTGATATAATATACATGATAAAAAATGCTTCTCATCAAAATATATTAAAGTTCAACAATACATTGCAAACTGAAGTACCCTTCTTTTATTTTCCCCTATGCAACGTCTCATAAAATGAAAAAAAAGGTATCATGGGGATAGAAAAGCTCTGAAATTAATGAAAAATTAGAGAATCGTTAACAAAAAAATCCAAAAAGAAAATTAAATAAATGGAGATGGGGACTTGTCCAGTGAAGGCACAGTTTCCCTGCATCACTGACAACTGTGGGAGAGATATATTATACACCGATCAGCCACAACATCATGACCACTGACAGGTGAAATGAATAACATTGATCATATTGGTACTATGTAGTGTTCTGCTGGAAAACCTTGGGTTTTAACATCCATGTTGATGAGACTTAGACACCCAAATAAACATTGTCCCACAACAAACACACTCCCTCATGCCAATGGAAATCCCAAATGTCACTGGTCTACCCCCGCAGGAAAATGCACCCCATCACATGGAAAAAACATCAAACAATCAGGAACATGTTGAGGAACATGACAATGGCCCAACATGTTGATTTGACCTCCAAACTTCCTACACCCCATTGTGATCAAGCATCAACAGGATGCAGTGGAACAAGTTTGATTGACAGAGACCCCACTGTACAAGCCAGAGTACCCAAAGGATCCAGTGCCAACATCCTGGTTCCAGACCCCATAGGACACCCTGAGAGGTCCTCATGTCCATGCCCAATAGGTCAGAGCAGTTTTGAGCACATAAGGGGGTCCAACACAATATTAGGCAGGTGGTCATAATGCAATGCCTGATTGGATATCACGGACATATGTACATACAGTATATTCCACCCACTTTACTCTCAACCACTAACATTGGGTGAAAATCACCTGGCAGTGTTCTAGGGTTAGGGTAATCTTTGTATAAAAAAGCATGTATAGTCTACAATGCAGGGAATTTAAACTAAACAAAATTAAAACATCACCTGATAAAATCTGACGCACGGCCGTGTTTCACCACTGGAAATCATCTCTTTGCCTGTATTGCATAACTTCAACACCCAGATGGTGACAGAGCGATGTTGCTTTTGTCTGGATCTCAGAAAACTCCCCTCCATTACATTCAAGGCACAATCTGGCCCCTTTATTAGCGACAGACCCATCTGCTGACTTTCACTGTGACGGCACCAGGTGTCTTCTCCTCCTCCATCTGTTTAATTATTCAGTTTCAACCTGGGATCTCTCCAGGTCGCCGATACCTGCAGCAGAGCGCTCCCTGGGCAGCCATCTGATGGGCGGCGACAGAACAGTATCTCCGCCATAAAGCTGCTCTTCTGCTGCCATAATAAACCAGAGTGCACATACGCTGCGACTCCCTGTTTCGGCCCGGCTTTTGGTGTGTGACTAATGTCCAACCTGGGAATAATATTGCTGCTAATTGTGCGCTGTGACAGTTCAGAGTTTGTGCAGAAATGCCCACGCTGATACTATATGGCTGTTATAAGCCTTGCTGAGCCCTCTGCACTTATTACTACTGTGAATTCAATTTCCCTTCATCTCTTTGGTCCATCTGAAAAAAAAGCTGCCAATACATTTGCTGGTGAATGCTACCATTGTACATCACAGACCAGCAGCATAAAGCATTTTAAACTATACACTAGGAACCCACATTCCTCATAAGCTCATACATATTGCGACTTTGAAATGATTGCAAGTGATCATTAAACAGAAAAAGAAAGAAAGGAACCCTGCGTGGATTCAGTCAAGTGTGCAGTGCAGAGAGCAGGACTCACCTCGGCAGTGATCATGATAATAAAGCACACAAAGAAATGGTCTCTCTAATTGATGTTAGTCAAGGATGAGACGGCTGCGAGTGCAACCATATAGTGTGGAAATAGAGAAACGGAGAGGCCTAATTGGTGGTGGACTCATATTGAGCCTCAATAGGTGAAAGCGACGCGCAGCAGGCAGCTGGTGGTAAATGAGAACGAACTTACGAACACTAACTAGTGCCGCAAGTATTCAGAAGTAAGAGCACCTTAGGAGACAGACACTTACTCGCTCAAACACATGCTAATTGACCGGGCTGGAAATGAACATCGCATTTAGTTTCTCTTGATACCTTTAAGTCCCTACTGAAGATATTATACACTGATCAGCCACAACATTATGAGCACCTGCCTAATATTGTGTTGGTCCCCCTTATGTGCTCAAAAATGCTCTGAACCATTGGACATGGACAAGAGGACCTCTCAGGGTGTCCTATGGGGTCTGGAACCAGGACGTTGGCACTGGATCCTTTGAGTACTCTGGGTAATGCAGTGGGGCCTCTGTCAATCAAACGTGTTCCACTGCATCCTGTTGATGCTTGATCAGAATGGGGTGTAGGAAGTTTGAGGTCAAATCAACATGTTGGGTCATTGTCATGTTCCTCAACATGTTCCTGATTGTTGGATGTTGTTTCCATGTGGTGGGGTGCATTTTCCTGTGAGGGTAGACCAGTGACATTTGGGATTTCCATTTGCATGAGGGAGTGTGCTTGTTGTGGGACAATGTTTATTTGGGTGTCTAAGTCTCATCAACATAGATGCCAAAATCCAAGAACAGCACATAGTACCAATATGATCAATGTTATTCACTTCACCTGTCAGTGGTCAGAATGTTGTGGCTGATCAGTGTATGCACTCTCTGGCTTTTAATTAAAGTTGGTAGCCATCGTTTGTCTTCCTTTGTGCATTTTCTTCACATATTATGTTTTGTTACTATTATGAAAGTTGACTTGACTCAACACATGGCATGAAAATCTCACTGAATTCTCCTGTTTTTGTTTCATTTCACAAGATTGAAAATGCATTAACAACCTCAACTTTGTCTCTCAAAAGATCCTATACAACAAAACTGCATTCTCAATTATGTTTTGAAACGTAAAGTCGAAGGACAAGACCTTGACGTCGTAGGAAATGCCAAAAAGTAAGTATAAAGAGGTAGGAGGAGAGGACAGCAAGTACTTTAGCTTAAGAGAACTGGATTCGTGTCCCATATAGAACCATTTTTTATCAAGTTTCTCAAGTTTCAAGTTACTCATTGGTTAAGTGTTGGCACTAAGACCATGAATGTGGGCGGCTGTGGCTCTGGTGGTAGAGCGGGTTGTCCACTGATCGCAAGTTCGGCGGTTTGATCCCCGGCCCCTCCTCATGCCGAAGTGTCCTTGGGCAAAACACTTAACATTGATTGATTGGCTTTCCCCTCACGCATCACAGGGTCAGTAGGTGTGCAACTCTTAGGGGTCAAAAGGTTGGAGAATGAAACATTGGAGGTATATGCTGCTACAGAG
This sequence comes from Dascyllus trimaculatus, assembly GCA_024666655.1. NCBI lineage: Eukaryota > Metazoa > Chordata > Actinopteri > Pomacentridae > Dascyllus > Dascyllus trimaculatus. The sequence goes on from CM045452.1 coordinate 27,450,651, forward strand.
GTTAGACAACCCTTTAGAAATACAAGGAATCCCTTTATTTAGACTGAAATATTCTCTTTTCTTTAAAAAATCTTTGTATAAAAGTATGTATAGTCTACTGCATGGAAGCTCTGTTGCCATTGGTGTGTGCGGAACACATTGTAAAGCACTTTGAGTACCACTGAGGTCGAAAGGAGCTATACAAGTGCAGACCACTTACCACTGACCACTAGAGCTCAGGGAAATAGCACAGCTTAAGTCACAACAAGCTTCTCCTTCATGTCCTTGGTTACCGAGAGATATGATGTATGAGATATGTTGATTTCAAACATTTTTGTGATACATTACAGAGCTGTAATTTAGAGTCGTGCTGGGTTTCTTAGAAGAGCACTGAACAAGCATGTTGATTTAAAAGTTGTCATTTCTGTTAGTCAGCTAAAACAACTTCTATAGTTTGTCATGCCAACATCTCCGTTCTTAATATCTACGAAGTTCTGATTGGCCAGTCTATTTGTTGAAAAAAGTAATCAATATCTCGACAAGACTGGATCAATCTGAATCACCTGAAAGGCCCAAAACTGACTTCTCAAGGTGTTCGAGACTTCGTGAATAGCAACTGTCTGAAAGCCTTGATGCGGGTTGATACCTTTGTATGTCACTTCATGAAACCCTTCCCTACTTCCTGCCAAGACCTATTTGTAGAACATTTCTTTGTCAGCCTGGTTTCTTACTGTTCAAACCACTTAAAGACTGTACTTGGACTTTTCCATGACAAAAATACAACCTTGCATGTTCCACTTGAAAGCATCTGACACAAATATATAAAAAATATTTTAGAGAGAAACCTGAAATTAGACAGAGAGCTGCTGCAGAAGCTTGCAGTCGTTTCACCGTTTGGTAGTTTATTTTGCAAAATGCACGAATTTGACAAATAATCTATTTCTAGTTATATTTGCGCTGAAATCTTGTGTTTACCTTGCAGCTTTGTCGCACACACAAATCCCACCCACACAGGCAGAAATGTCCCCGCTGGTGATACTGTACAACATGTCCACTTGGCCCTAATGTATCTAATAGAACGACTCAGAAAGGCCAGCAGAGATGACAATAACCCGACGATGGGTAGCCTGTTTGGCCCTTCAGCTACGACTGTCAGCGAGTGAAAGAACTTCAACATATGCGGCAAAGTGCGGGGAAATCTTCACTCAGCGAACCTGTCACACTCTGTACCAATCTGCCACCGGCTCTCGCATTCCCCCAGACAGGCTGCGACGTTAGGTCAAACATCCGCCGACACACCAATCCACTAACACACTCTGCTGACCCTTAGGTTTTACTGAAAATAGTGACAGAAGCAGCCTGATATCTCGGAGCCAAGAGGGACCGCTTTGATCTCTTATTGCTACGCCCCCCCTTTTGACTTTTCCTGTCGTTCCAATCAACACTTTCACGAGACTCGGGGCGACTTGCTGAGCGTCGCAAACCTCTGGCACAGCACCGCAACTGTGCTTCCGCGGGATCCCCCTCCTCTGCCGTCATACATCCCAAATGGGAATATATTAATAACACTGACACCACCACGAGCCTTGTGTCTGGGATCCAAGCTCATTTTCACTGTGTCAGGGGTTCATGCATAATTATCTGCTTCAGCGGCCTGTGAGACTCGCCTGCTGCAATTTTAACATCCCCAAAACTGGAGGGGGCGAAAAAAATTAAAACATGCCTCCCTGGTGTTACTCAGCCTCGATTCCCACCCGCCTTCCCCCTAAAAAAGCAGATGCAACACACCATTCACAAACTGTAAGGTAAAAGCTGCGAGCTCGCCCCGGGTCCAGTCTTAACCCAGAACACGATATGAAAAGAACAACGCCCTCAAACACTGCAAAGTGAAATTTGTCTCATACTGGGAGAGATCTTTTATTAATATTTTATGCTCTTGCACAATGCAAACTAGTTCACTTCAAACTTGCTGCCTGCCAGGGCGAAAAACAAAAAGGATGTTTCAACCAGAAAAAAACAGGTCACAGGATTTGACTGAATGGGTACCCAGGACTGAATGAGAAACAGCTATTAGCACAACAGCAGCAGCAGCAGCAGAAGAAGAAGAGTTACAAGCCATAACAACACATTTAAATAAACAATAAGTTGGCTCCACAGCTTGAATCCCAATTGCTTCGCTCGAGCAATTGTTTTTGACAGATCGAGCAGCGACGCCACACATCCTAATGGTCCTGATGATTTCATTAGGCCTCCCTCCTCTGCTGCAATGATTGCCCTCAGGAAGAGACCCGATCGCAAAGCACGCCGCAAGTTTTCAAGCTGACCCCGGTGGAGCAGCAATCAGTGGCCTCGTGCACCGGCGAGCCCCCTCCTGCAGGGCATTTGTCACAGGATGCGGGGCAGCCATGTGACCCCTTGTGTGTTTCACCTGGTAATGAATCCCTCGGGAGCAGCAGCAACGTGGCCTGGTTGAGTTAGATCCCCCCCTCCGAGCGATGGAATGCATTGATTGGATGCAATGCTACTCTAACCGATCTATCACCACAAATGGACAGTCACTGGGAGCTCCAGAGCAGCAGCAGCAGAGACCAGGAGGGGACGGACGAAACGCAGAGACGGGTGATACAGTTTGAAGCTGTCAGGTGGGAAACAGTGGACGCGAAGGTTGATTTGTCAGCCAATTCCACTTTTAACAGCGCACCCATGTCATGCTGAGGAGGACCAATACTTTTCTAAACGATGCACTCTGTTGCTGAATGGAACAAAATAAAAAATTCAAGCTCTGTCCTTGTGCTCGGTGGTTTTTTTGTTGGACCGAAGCGTTTATCTTGTTCTCGCAATGATACAATGTCCCTCGGCTTCTTTTTTTTTTATCTAATAATCCTGTTATTTTCTTTTCGCTCTCCTCTGGATGGTAACTATCTATAAAATGAGATGTGGGGAAAAAAGTAATCTTTCAGGAGCGAGATCTTTCCTCACGCTCGCTCAGTGCTGATAAGAGTTGTAAACCTTTGTCAGGGTTGTCAAGCTTATCGGCGCGCTCCCCTCCTCCTCCTCCCTAGTTCTAGTGGCAGAGGAGCATAACGGTAAACACTGCATTTACAAATCATTACCAGCGTTCCTGCACGTGGATTTGTCCTGTGGCAAACCAAAGAAAAACCGAAGGGAGAGGGGAAAAAAATATCTTCCTTAAATGAAGCTCTGTAGTGTCAAGCCTTTAGGGGCTCTGTGGGGTTTTTTTGTCTGTGTGCACATTCATTACTAAAAGTGTGCTTCACAGTGGAACCACAGAGCTAAAGCCCCAGTTTCCCCAAAGTCATTGTACATGGGAACTCTGAGACGGTCTGGTAAGCCGAGATACAGAAAAGGGCACATTCACCAGTCCTCCACTCTTCACATTTACTCATAATTAAAGCATGATGTGGCAAACCACATAGACAGCTTATGCAACTTTCATCTGAGCTGCTTAAATATTAACTAATGAACATATTCATTTCTGCCACATTAGAGGGAGGGGTCACGGTAGGGAAAAGCATCATGGGACGACCGGTCCTAACCCACTGAACTGGTATTCAGTAAGGCAGATGTAAGGAAAGAGGCCACTTGAGTTTGAAGAGCCGTCTTATCGCCAAGCTGGAGTGTGGCCTTTGCAGCCAAGAAGCAAGAGGCTCCGGGTCTCAGCTCACTGGCTGACCTGTGAGCAAAACCAATCAGAAGGACGGACAGGGAACAATGTGCTATCACTGTGATATGCACTTGTTTTGATAAGCGGCTGTCTGCTTCAGTCCCTCCAGTTTGTCAGGGGGCTTGCTGCAATATTGGCAGAGGGTTATGAGAATGCCTGCAGGGCCGCGCCGCACAGTTCAATTCCATGCGCGCTGCAATCTCAGAGCTTTCAGGCTTACTAAATCAATTACACAGAGTTGTGGAGCTCGCGCCTCTCCCCCCCACATCTCACCCGTTGTTTCAGTTTGCTGCCGTTGCACGGACCAAGTACTTCTGATAAATGGAAGGGAATAGCCGCATGCACAGCTCTGTGTTTCAACTCCTGAGCTGTCCGGTTCATGATCCCTGAAGGAGTCATCTGAGGTCAGACTGCAGCAAATCTCCACCAGGCACAAAGTGGAACAGTCGTTGCATCTAAAGCAGACAATGTTTCAAGGTCCAGTGAAAGCAGGGAGGATCTTTTTTTCTTTTTCTTTTTTATCAAAACTGTGTCCAGGAGCAAGTCTTTGTTTGGAGAGAAATTAATGACAGGCGAGGGAGCTGCAGATCGACAGAGCCTGAGGGCATGGAGACAGATCTCAGCTTAAAGTATGAAGTTTCTGAGGGTGGAAACGAAACAGCAGTGTGGACCAAGAGGGAAACAACACAAGTCCAGCTGCTGCTCACAATAAATGCCCCACAGTGGATCAAAAAAACACACACATGCATCATAGTTTCACATACAGTTGAATGTTTTTGTTACAGAATCTTACAGACAACTTTCACCTCTCATTTCTTCACCACCTCATGCAGGTTAACTGACACGTTCATCCAAAATGGGTTTACAAGTTCAGCTACATGGCAGCAGCTCTGTTGAGTTTGTTCAACAACTTCATTATTTAACACCTTTTTTTTTTTACAGGTTGAACAAGACAGACAATCAGTCAGCTTCCCTTCCAGGCAACTGACTTAGTGAATAATGCAGATGATGAGAGACGAAAAGGATGGCAGCAGAGTGTTTGGTTGATAAATCTCTCCCCTGTGGCTTCTCTCACTTCATTTACATGCATATAACAGTGTGTAGCCAGCAGGTACAAAGAGCTAAACACTGTGGATCGGGGCGAAATGACGCACAGCTGAGGAGGCCATGAAACTACAACATTTACACCGTATGCCAAGAAAAAAAAACACTGATTAGACCTGCACTGGTCCGTCTCAGCACTGTGCGTCCAGAGCCTCTACCTGCAACCAGCGGTGCCCCACCCTAATCCATCCAACCGAGGCTCTCCCTCAGCTTCGTGGATTTTTTTTTCTCTCTCTCTGCCTACTAGCTTTTATCTGGACGCTAATGGGAGAAATATTTAGTCTCTGTGACAGACTCGAGTCGGGGACACAGCTTCACGCATGACACGCTGCCTCGGGAGGGGGAAACCTCTCGGGCGCGCCAGTGAACTCCACAGCGGTCGATATCTCCTTTGGCATGCGCGCAAAAACACAACACCAAACGCACATCACTGCAGAACCACAGTAGCCCGAACCCACCCGGCCGAGGCTGGGCTTTAATCTGACTAGACACCAAAGTGCAGATATTAACGCGTAAAAGTTGACAGATTTGCGCTGCGCTGGCTCGCTCGCCCATTCATGGTGACTGGGAGGGAATATGGACACTGATGCAATCCTAATGAGGCACTGTGTGGATTTTTAGTTTAAGATTATGACGAAAACTCCACGTTTGAGCTCTCTATGCCTGAGGTTTGCGTGGATTTCAACTACACATCGTTTAATTTAAAGTTTTTTCTCCTTCAAAATGTTAAATATATGTTTTTTTCCACATAGAAATGTCAAATGGTGACAGTTGGAATCCGGTTACAGTATGAAAATGTTGAATTTTACGTTATTCCTCGCAAAACGTAACCAAGACGCGCGGAGCTTCCCAAACCTTGGCGCAGCAGCAGCAGCAGCGGCGGACTCACCTGCAGGACACGGTGATCTCCACTTTGGTGGCCGGGATGCTCCCACTCATGGGGTCGAAGTCACGCACCGTCGCCGTGGCCTCCACTTTGTCCATAACGTCTCCCTCCATGCGTGCGGGAGAGCCGGGCCAGCACCTCTGGCCGCCTGAGCCCTTCTGAACCCGGAGAGCCGAGGCTGGAGAGTCGGAGCGCAGCGGACGGCCGAGCAGGAGCGAACGCGGTCCGGATAAAACCTCCCGAGTGCTGTCCGCCGGACGGGCAACAGCATGGAAAGTTTAATTTGAGACTGCAGCAGCGAGCCGATTGATTTGACTAAAAAAAAAAAAAAAAGAAAGGAAAAAAAAGACAGAAAGTGGGATCACATGCCAGGACGCGTCAAGCGCCAACTCCGCTGTTTTCCAGGCAAAGAATGAGCTCTTCTGCCAGAGCAGCTTTGAAAAGTAAAAGCTGTGAACTCCACCCCTCCTGTCTGCATTCTCCTACATGCGGGGCTGCGACTGACACTCGTTGCAGATTCCAGCTATTGATCTGCGGCGGGCGGATCGTTATTTTGGTCCAAATTGGTTGTAAGAGCCTCTAACAGAAAACAAACAAGCACCGAGGGGCGTGGATAGCCTTGGACTGGGTTGTCTCACTTGTCATTAAAAAAAAACGACGCATAAAGATGAAATATTGTGGACTTAATTGAAACTACTCTCAGGAGTGCAATTTTATTTAATGTTTTGGTTTAAGAATCCTGCAGGGGGTTGTCCCTGAAATAAAAACCTCCACCTCAAATTAATATTCAAACAGAACCTTTAATCCACACAGCTGATTTTCACCTCATCTCTTATATTTCAAAGGCTGCTCTGTGCTCTTTCAGCATCTGGACAGCTCCTCAAACTCCTGCAGCTTTGCCCTCCTTTCTCGTTCATCCTGCCGATAAAATAAAACCTGACGTTTCTTTTCTCCCCCACACACATCCCCCTGTATATGCATCTCTTGGAGGCTGCATTGGAGGCTGTGCTCTCCCAGAGGAGCTCCATTTCCGTTTAATCATACCCCTGATTGAAGGACGTGGGGAAATGTGGCTGGACCCAGCCTGTCAGAGAAATAATTCAAAGGTAAACTGCTGTGGACGTGCGTGTGTGTGTGTGCATATATAACTCCCATCAAATGCTGGGGAGCAACTATACCAAGGTATACTCCAAGGAAAGAATAACACTTGTAAGGAAATCACTCTTCATTTTCCCTTGGAACACAGTTATGAGTGACAAAAAGGCGACCTGCTCTCATGTGGAAACTGCAAATCAACCCTTTCTAAATCATCTATTTGTGCACAAATAGAGCTGCCTCTCTGTGGCATGTGGTAATCGTACTCCACATATGCCACACTCACTGAAACACCTATGCAGAGTCCACAAAAAGACTCACACAGCCATAAAATCTGTATGTGGTCCAGGCTGCAGGCTATAGGAGAGTCATTTCTGAGCGGCAAGCACTACTACACTATAGCTGCAACACCTGGGAGTCGGACTTGGGCTGATTGGGGCGATGAGAGCTGCATATTTCGGACACAGCACCACCAGATTCATCATTAGTCATGTTCGCTCTGTAATTAGGCCCCATGGAGGCCCTTGGTTGGCTGATTGTTGAGCTCCCTTCAGTGCACTGTTCCCTGCCGCCTGCTGAGAAACTCTCCTCTTTTCCCACCCGCCGCCACCCAGCTTCCTATAGCTGTGGCAGGAGTGTAATTATGGCTGTATGAACCCTCTTGGCGGGGAGCGTGTGTGTGTGTGTGTGTGTGTGTGTGTGTGTGTGTGTGTGTGTGTGTGTGTGTGAGAGAGAGCAGTGGTACCACCCACACCTGCCCTGCATCAGCAGTGATGCAGAGGGTCCAGCAGCACTATTGTAGCCCACAGCAACAAGAAAAGAGGCTTGTAGTTGCAAGTACAATAATTCGACTACTGTCAGTATTCAAGTATTTCTATTGTGTGCTTTGGTTCATCTCACCTCAGTTCAGTTAAATTTTATCTATATAGCACAAATGCATACATACACCGATCAGGCATAATATTATGACCACCTGCCTAATATAGTGTTGGTCCCCTTATGTGGTCAGAAATGCTCTGATTCTGTCCATTGGACATGGACAAGAGGACCTCTCAGGGTGTCCTATGGGGTCTGGAACCAGGACACAGGCACTGGATCCTTTGGGTGCTCTTGCTTGTGCAGTGGGGCCTCTGTCAATCCAACTTGTTCCACTGCATCCTGTTGATGCTTGATCAGAATGGGGTGTAGGAAGTTTGGAGGTCAAATCAACATGTTGGGTCATTGTCATGTTCCTCAACATGTTCCTGATTGGTTGATGTTGTTTCCATGTTGTGGGGTGCATTTTCCTGTGGGAGTAGACCAGTGACATTTGGGATTTCCATTTGCATGAGGGAGTGTGTTTGTTGTGGGACAATGTTTATTTTGTTTGTCTAAGTCTCATCAACACGGATGTCAAATCCAAGGTTTTCCATCAGAACAGCACATAGTACCAATATGATCAATGTTATTCACTTCACCTGTCAGTGGTCATGATGTTGTGGCTGATCAATGTATGTCATCTCACAATAATATCGCCAAAAGGGAGCAAGTACAAAGTCAATAATATTTGTCCGAACACAGAACCCTGTGGAACTCCATAACTAACTGTAGTGTGGATGGAAGAATCGTCATTAACATAAACAAACTGGAATCTGTATGATAAATATGATTTAAATAAAGTTTTGTGCAGTTCCTTTAAGTCCAATAACATGTTCCAGTCTCTGTAATAAGACACTGTGATCAACTGTTTCAAATGCAGCATTGAGATCCAGTAGAGCAAGTATAGAAACTAGTCCACTGTCTGAGGCTGTAAGAAGATCATTGGTGACCTTCACCAGTGCTGTGATGGATTCTAAATCCTGACTGAAACTCTTCAGACAAACCATTTCTATGCAGATAATCACATAATTGGCTTTGCAACAACTTTTTAAGGAATTTTAGAAATGAAAGTGAGCCTGGATATGGGCCTGTAGTTGGCTAAAACACCTGGATATAGAGTAGACTTTTTGAGAAGTGGCTTCATTATAGTCACTTTAAAAGCCTGCAGTTCACAGCCTGTTAGTGAAGAGATGTTGATGATATTGAATTCAACCAATTTTTTAAAAAGTTCACACCTAATCATCACATATTTGTCTGATTTTTAAATTTTTTTTCTGGATGTGTTATTAAATAAAACATGTAAAAATTTTTGGTCTCGGGTGTTGAAGAAAAAAATTATAGAGAGTAGCTCATGGACAGAGTTATGATTGCTAATGGTGCCACTATGACTTGGAAAAACATCATTTTTCTTTTAGCCTAGTAATAGTATTATATAACTCCTAGTTGGAGCCACTTTTGGAGTAATCATACCTGCTCAATAGTTGTCCTAATACTCACAATAAATGCAAAAACCCCATCTAATTTTAATATCTTTGTTCTCATAAAGTTTGCCTCTGACTGGAACCATACTCTGCATTTTTAAAACTTCTATTGGTAACAATCACAGGGAAAAAACAGCCTCTTAGGGTGAAAAATAAAGGTTTGTAGTTGGTGGAATATCAGATTATAGCCGCTTAGTAGTTAATTTAAACATAAGACACTTGTGCTAAAAAAAGGATTCATACTCAATGAGGGACCTAATCTGTCTCTATACCTACCAGTCAGCAGTGATTCAGACACGTCTCTGGGGGTCATCAGGTGGAAACCTTCCTTCAACAGTGTTTCGCCTACTTAGTCCCACGACACCTCCAGGAGGCTAGGAGGTGAACTCTGGCGTCCCAGAGTCACCCCCCCTAGTGCCAGTTCACACTGCTCCTACACAATCCAACCAGCACTGCCACATTCAACTGATCCAGGCCTATTTAGGAGATGCTCCAGGTAGTGACCAGTACCGATGCTACCATTTAGCTAGTGCAATTGCTACATGCTACTGCTAACCACAAGTGCTGCACTGCTACCCTAGCACTAGATGCCACACACAACTGCTAAGTGCTAAGTGATTATGACAGAAGGCAAGCAGAACAGGAGCACAAACGAAACAAAGCTACACCTTACAACACAAACTCACCTGAGCTGGCCGCATGGTCCCACAGAGAGACTCTAGCAGGCCACTCCCTCACGTTAAATACACTCTCTTCCTCTTCCTGGATCTCTTCCTATTGGGAGAGGGAAAATGGGGCGGGGAAAGCAGAGTAGAGGAGAGTTGTGTGTTTGGACTGTCCTCTGCCTCCCCCTTCTCCCTCACTATCTTTACTTCACCCCCCCAACTACTATTATTTCTCCTAATCCATATCCAGAGAGACTCTAGCAGGCCACTCCCTCACCTTAAATACACTTACTTCTACTATCAAAGCAGGATTGCACCATTGAAGACAACATGCACATATCAAAGACACATTATTTCTCAAGTTATGGCATTTCAAACAACGCAAAAACCAACATAACTCCACCTTCTTTGAGAATTTTAAACTCAAAGCCTAATGTTACCAATGACCCCAGATTTTACACATGGTCAGCTCAATCAATATTCACAATCTTTTTTAAAAATCTGTCAAACTGAAGCTGGGGCATTCGGTGAATTGAGGCAAAATGACCCCATTGCTTTCTTTTTCATTCGCTCTAACTTCACACTATCAGCAGCAGTGCAGAAGGAAATAACAAGCTTTACCTGACAGCTGTTACTCTGCAGGAACAGATTTTCCGCATTACATTTAAGATAATAAAATGTGCTGTAGTCTGGCTGACTGGTGTGTCAATATCACTATCGAAACACAAATTTATACGCCTGGTATTTCAAATTAACAATCCGCCACCTGGACAAGTTAAAGCATTAAATGAACACCTGCTCTCTGTAGCGCTGCACATGTCTTCGAAATAACAATCTCACCAGCTATTACAAGTAAATGCTTTTAAGCAACAATTAAGACTGTAAGGGGACATGGAAAAAAGTTCTCAGCCTCACCCAGAAGCAAGGGGCCTAACTCTCATTTTGTGGCGTAGCTGTTTGCTTTAAAGCCTCATATCACTGTCCACAAAAACTCTAATGTTTGAAGCAATCAAAGGAAAAGGGGGAGGGAAGCTTTGAGTTGCTCCAGGACAATGCATCCCTCCGTACAGGTGGCAGAAGCAGCCAGACGTGGCTTTAAACCGTTGCTCCATGAACCTTGCTGACCCGACCTGCACCATCTGACCTCTCTCTGTTTCCAAAACAGGTGGTCACCATTTTCAGAGGGATGATGAAGTCATCCATGAAGCTGAGGACAATCTGGAAGCTCAAGATGTGACCTCCTTCTTGAAGAGACAGAGATAATCGGTGAATCAACTGCATTGAAGTTAAAATGTTGAAAAATAATGCAGGAACAGTCTTTCTCCTGTGATGTTTTCTGGTGAGGCGGAGGACTTTTTGAAGTACCCTCATAAAAAACATGAAGTTGGTGAAGTCTCACTACTCTGCAGCCATCTTGGTAAAACCCCTGAGCAGTTGTTTCGAGCTGTCAAGAACACTTTGCTGTCTTTAAATGCTGACTGCAACATTATTACCT